>VKOC01022051.1:0-32069 GCA_009364415.1 Spea multiplicata | reverse complement strand
ACCAATGTATTGTACAGTCATGTAATATGTGTTACACACCAATGTATTGTACAGTCATGTAATATGTGTTACACACCAATGTATTGTACAGTCATGTAATATGTGCTACACACCAATGTATTTTTCTCAGCAACTCAACTCACAGTAAAGTGCATCAACTTATCTATAACATTCACTTTGGACACAGCTCTGAGTCACCAGTTCACTGACTCAAAAACACTTCGACTCTCTTCGACACTCTCTCACTCATTGACATACACCCACTCACGGACACACTCACACTCATGGACTCACTTATAGACACACACACCCACTCACACTCTCTGACTCACGGCCACACACCCACTCACACTCTGACTTCCGGCCACACACCCACTTACACTCTCTGACTCACTCACAGCCACACACCCACTTACCCTCTCTGACTCACTCATGGCCACACACCCACTCACACTCACTGACTCACTCACAGCCACAGAACAGCTCATACTCTCTGACTCACTCACGGTCACACACCCACTCACACTCTCTCACTCACAGCCACACACCCACTGACTCACTCACTCACAGACTCACTGACACCCACTCACACCCAGTGACTCACACCCACTCACACTCACGGCCACTCGGTGACTCATGGCCACTCACACTCAGTGACTCACGGCTCTTACACTCAGTGACTTACCCATGGTCACTCACACTCAGTGACTCACTCATGGCCACTCACACTCAGTGACTTACTCACGGCCACCCTCACTGCCTCCTCTATCCTGTTTGCACGTATCATTTATTAAATTAAATTCAGTGGGTATCCGCTGTATGTATATCGCCCTCTCCCGTACGTCTCTACTGAGCATGCTCACTGCACCCCCCCCCAGCACAGTATCTTCTGCACCGAGCCTCCAGCACCGAGGAGGCAGACAGAGCCGCGGCAGACATGGCAGAGGGTGATGATCTGAAGGCATTTACATCCATAATGGACGCCCTAGTGCGGATCAGCGTAAGTAGGCACTTTATTGATCACACGCGTGTGTAGAGATAGGGGCCACGTAAAGAGACAGGTCGTCATACAACTGGAGCATCACTGCATGTATCATGCCACCAGGATATTACTGCCTGCGATACACAGAATATCTCGCACGCTCCATGTAACCCTGTGCGTGTCTGACTCCGCGCCTTGTGTTGCACATGCTATGTAGGGTTGACATGTGCGGCATATAAATGTTCTATGTATGTGACCACGTTGGAAGCCAGAGCAAGATGGTAGATGCCGGAATCTGCTGTCCATCCTAGGGCCGGTTCACACAAAGCTGTTTGTCGGGGGGGGGGTGTTGGGGAGCAACGTTTTTGCCGGTGGGTCACTTTATTTTTTTATTTTGTCGTAAATACATTGCGAAACCGATTCCACCCCTCCCCCCTCCACCTAGTCATGTTTAAACCTGCAGCACACCCTGGGGTTACCATGGCAACTGCATCCTCCATCTTCCACGGATTCTTCTCCTCCCCCTATTAAAGAGAAGCGCTCCGCAGCCAGAGTCCCTCCCATGGACGGGGAGGACATGGCAGCCAGAAAGGGGAGCAAGGTGAGTGCAAGGCACTGCCTAGAGGCAATGGAGCAGGCACCCCACATACTGAAACAGCCCCCCACCCCTGCGCATAACACAAGGATTAGCCACACGAGGGGCAGCTCGGCTCCCGGCTGCTTATAACAGAGATCCCGGTGAGAGCGTCTGATATACAGGCATCTTTAACCCTTGCATGTCCTGTTTATTCTGACATTTCCTAGCAAGCGATGCGGGCCGCCTGCACATAACGTGGTGCCTGCGGGGTCTCAGCTCATGGCTCGCCGAGGGCCCAGGTACAGAGCGTGGTGGGCATCCTTCCAGCAACATACAGGACAATAGGCCTTTGCCAGCGTCTGTCAAGCAGGTGCTTTTTCTCAAAATGTTCCCATAAATGTAGCATCTGGCCCTGTGGCCCCCCATCTACATAAACAGTTGCCCGGACTAGGGCCACACTTCGGTTAAAGGCTGCACTGTATCATGGCGCTTTATGAAACGATAGATAATAACGCCAGACATGATGCCCGAGGAGCCCTGCAGACAATTGTCCTGCGAGCTCAGTGGCCACCCGTGACTAGTGCGACCGCCTGGTATTTCAGGTCCCCAGCCATTTACATAAAGGGGGTACAATCCACATGGATTACCCCCCAGGGCCATGGGGGGGGGGTATAATTCCATCGGTCTGAAATGGGATTTGCTCTCTCCTCACAGACAAGTATGAAGAACATGGAGCGTGAGCTTTTGTGCCCAGTGTGCAAAGAGATGTACAAACACCCTGTCATTCTTCCGTGTAAGCACAACGTGTGTCATGTGTGTGCCAGCGAAATCCTGCTACAGAAAGGGTATGTGTGTGACCCCAACTCTGAGCCCAACTCTCCAGCCTCTTCCCCTTCCACACGGAGCCCGCGCATGGGAAGGCGAGTGGTCCCTAAGCAGGAGCGGATCGTTAAGTCAGGTGAGTGCCCTGAGACTGGGAGAGTGCGAGCGCGAATGGAGGAGCTTTATGGTGGCAACAGTGTATGGCATGCCCATCCCCCCCCCCCGAGGAACCCGTTTATTGTAACCGCTACACGGTAACGAAGCAGACAAAGTGTGTGTTCCTGCAGGATTCGGAACGTACCCCGGCAGGAAACGTGGTGCCGCTCATCCACAGAGTGTGCTCTTCCCGTGCCCCTCCTGCAAACATGACGTGGACCTCGGGGAGAGGGGATTGGGGAATCTGTTCAGGAACCTGACCTTGGAGCGCGTTGTGGAGCGGTATCGGCAGACGGTCAACATCAGTACAGCCATCATGTGCCAGTTCTGTAAAGCACCCCAGCAGGAGGCCACCAAGGGCTGCACCGAGTGTAGAGCCAGCTTCTGTAATGAGTGCTTCAAGCTGTACCACCCCTGGGGCACTCAGAAAGCCCAGCATGAACCTACTCCTCCGACACTAAGCTTCAGGCCTAAGGTGAGTGGAAAGACGATAAAGGTAAGCTGTGACTACGGAGGTGAGTGCCTGGGTAAATGAGACACTGGGTTATGGGAGAAAACTAGAAAGCATGCGCAGAGAGAGATGCCAAACGCGTTAGGGGAGAATGCTCCTGGTCCAGCCGCTGATCTCCCAAGGTGACCCCCCGTCTGCAGCTCTTGTGTCGTCTCCTCTGCAGGGTCTGACATGTCCGGATCACAAGGAGGAGGTGCTGCTGTACTGTAAGACGTGCCAGCGTTTGGTTTGCCAGATCTGCAGGGTGCGCAGGACGCACAGCGGGCACAAGATTACCCCAATGATCAGCGCATACCAAGCGCTGCGGGTAAGGAGCAACTGCACACAACCCCCCCCAAACATAACCTTCATTTTTCTTTCTGCCCACGCCAGCGCTGGGTTTACCTCAGGCCACCGTGAACACCATATTTGATGTTGAGGTAGTGTTGGCTGGATAGATACAGGATGAGTAGCAAAGATGTGTGGTGCAGGGCTATTTGTTTATACAGCGTGATGTCTATAGGATGAGAACTGGGGGCTCCCACCATAGTACACACCAAGAAGTGCATTAACGCAAATACTTTGTGTACTTTGTACAGGAGAAGTTGAGTAAAAGCATTGCTTGCATCTTGGGAAGCCAGCATGTTGTGCAGAGCCAGATTGGAGAGCTGGAGGAGGGCATGAGACAGACAGAGGTAAGAGAGACCTACGTTTTAGGCCCTGACCTAACCGCAGTGCATTCTCATTAGATCTGAACATCTACAAGATTCCGAAAGTTAAAGGCTTTGTAGACTCTTAATGCGCATTCTAGAAGGCGGGTGCTACAAACTGGTCTACACCCCAAATAGGGTGTACAGTAAGCAAATGTACTCCTCTTCCTGCAGATGAGTGGAGCCAAGGCTCAAGAAGAGGTGCTCCAGCTGATTGCGGCACTGCGGTCTTCGCTTGAGGAAAAGCAGGTCGCCTTGACGCGGGAGATCGGTGACAAACAGCGTGAGCGGCACGGTACTCTGGAAGCGCAGGTTTTAGAACGTCAGACGCTGCTGGAGAGCTCTGGTCTTATATCCTACGCCCAGGAGGTCATGAAAGAAACAGACCAGCCCTGCTTTGTCCTAGCAGCAAAGCAACTTCACGAGCGGTGAGCAGTTACACCCTATTAGCAATCGTCAGGCACCCAGTAGACACGGGAGACTTTGAAAACATCTGCTGTCCCTGTTGTTGTTTCTTCTCCTGCTTTCTAAGGTCCTATGACCAGGTTCAGATCCAGGCACGAGTTTAAAAAGTGAACTTGCTCTTGGAAAGCGTATGGATGCGCGGTGATTAGCGAATGCGGCCAGGGGAGCCGTGAGGGGACATCTCTGTACCTGTGATTCCATTGGTCTCGCGCCACCATCTCTAAAGATACTGGTTTTAATGGTTACTGTATGAGATTCGTCACTACTGACCAGTGCCAAGTTCAGTTTCGGAGCCAAGTAAACCTTTTATACATATAACACGTTTGGGGTCTTCTTGGCCGCAAGTGAACGGATCTAAAACTGGTCTTAAGTGCCTGGAGAAACACCCTTGTTCTCTCACTGCGATGTGATAAATACCTGTATATTATACGGGGATCCCACAAACGTTCCCACACATTCACAAAGGCTAAATACTGTTGTGTAAGACTGGTGTAACCCCTGCACGTCTCTTCTCAGGATGGTCCAAGCTATAGGGGCTGTGCAGAGCTTCCGGCCCTCGGTCTGTGCCCCTCTGCCGATGTTCAAGCTGGATGTCAGCCGGGAGATGAAGATGCTGACGGAACTGACCTTTGTCAGAGGTAAATCTGGAGTTTTTAGAGAATCTGCCCTATATTGATGTCCAGTGTCAGGGGGTAAATAGGGCTTCTGCTGCATCTACCATTCAGAACCAGTACAAAGCTCAATGCCCCAGACCTGGCCGGGTTTACAATACACCAGAGCTTTAGTATTTATAGCCGCAAAACTAATTTGCAATCCTAATCATTCCAGGGAAGAAATGAGTGGTATTTTATTCTCTATTCCCAAAATATCATCACAAATTTAGGGGTTGCAAAAGGTCCTGCCAGTCTGGCCAAATCCTCAGATCAAGCCGGTGGTGGTGGTTGCCCTTTCCAGGAGACTTTGTTTAAATGAAGGTTAGGACTGGATTTTGCATTTGTTCCAGTTGGATGTGATGAGTCCAGTGCTTTTTACTGCTATATCCCAGCTTAAACCCTGCTTAAATTCAGATGTCCTCATTCAGGATATGTTTACCTTTTGAAGTGAATTTCCCTGCCATCCCAGGTGACTCCTCCTCCCTATCTGAGCAAGACTCAAACACTTAAAAGCCCTTCCCAGATAGCCCCTAGGTTGAGTCGGCTTCCTGGGCTAAGCCCCCTTAGTGGGGGGATATCCCCGTTCTACCATAGCCTGATGGCTGGTGCCACACTGCCTGGCACTGTTTAGCTTTCTTGGCGCCTTCTCTGCTCCTGGCGCCTCTTCTCTCAGCGCAGGTGTTTCACGGGGGTTAGGGCAGCTGTGAGATGGGATCCCACTCTCCTGGGTTACCAGCCTTCCCAATTTTCAGATTCAGAATTTGATTACCCTGAGATGGAGGAGGTTTCTTCTGAAGAAGGTGGGGAAGTCTGGGAGGACACTTTTCTTTTCTTCCGGTGGAGGAGATAGATACCCTTATCTCCACTGTAAGGTCTGAGATGCATCTAGAGAACACTACAACCAAGAAGTGTGACCCCTTTCCAGTTTTGGACGGAAGCCTGTTCCATTAATCTCACTGCGATAAACTTCAAGGGTTCATTAAACACTCAGGGGGATTTCTTGAGCAAAGCTCATGTACTGGGAGGTGAGCGGTCAAAACGCATCTGGTATACGGACTTTATCACCCTCAGTTCCAGTTTCTTCTGCCTCCTAAATTTACACCCAAGGTTCAGTCAGCCTTCCACAAGAACCAGGAGAACGACCTTTTTCCATCTCCCCAACAGAGGCCCTACACTCTGTGGACGTTTAGAGATGCCTGGCCATCTATCTGAATGGACTCATGCCCCTAGTCTGCTGAAGGCCTTGGAAGCTTTTTTTCCCCTCACTTTGGCTGTGGACACTTTCTCTCAGACCTGGAATTTCAGTCTCGCCTACACCTTCCCACCCTTTCCTCTGATCTCCAAAGTTCTGCAGAAGATCAAGAACCACCACGCATCAGTAATTCTGATGGCTCCAAACGAGATGGCTCCCCATTGACAGGTGGATTGTGTCGGCCATTCGCCTGGTGTATTCTGCAGCCGGTCAGTCTCCCCCAGCAGGGAATCCAGGCCCACTCTACTCGGGCAGTATCCACCTCATGGGCTGAACGATGTCTCATCTGGGGAACTCTCCATACTTTTCCCCAGCATTACAGACTCAGCAGTATGGCTTTTCGTCCAGAAGGTCTTGGAAGCCGTTTTTTCTTCCTCTTAGTTTTTCCCACCCTTAGGTATTTCTATCAGTAGTGTTTGAGTCCTGACCTACCTCAGGTTCAGAGGAGGACTCTATAATTAGTGTCACCAGGGATCAGCAGGGAAAAGAAGCTCTTGGTAAGTAGAAGTTACGGTTTCATAAGGACCTGTTAGAACTTGCAGTGGGACACTAGGATGGAGTCTCCGTGATGTTAATGTGAGGACTCTCGGGGTCATACCTAGTCAGGCTCCACACTGAATGTCCATGATATATTTCTGAGGCCTAGTCTCTTGTGTATTTTAGCTTTAGCTGCAGCCTCTTTTTAGAAGGTTCCTCTAATTATGTGTCAGGGTAACACACAGGATTCTGTATCCACTGCCGTGGTAAATGGTCCACAAACTATGGTTCTTGTGTCCAGCATCTGTGTGTATCCCCCAGGATCTCTCCATACATGTTCTATCGAGTCAGCTGCCCTGCTATAATCAGTACAGTGGGCTTACCCGCTATATCCCAGTGGAAGCTGATGGTGTAACTGGGTCAATGGCTGAAGAGATTATTATTATTATCTTTTATTTATATAGCGCCAACAGTTTACGCAGCGCTTAATACAATACATAAATTCAAGGGATGTGACAAGACAAGAATTGACAGACTGAGACAAAACGATACATTAGGTGGAGAGAGCCCTGCTCGCAAGCTTACAATCTAGAGGGTTTGGTATACCCAAATTATAACAAAAAAATACGGCCACATAAAGAACAAGTAATCAAAACGTAATTATAGCATCTGCCATCATTTGGACCGCAGCTTTGTTTTCCATATACATCTGCTTTATCATTGTGCAGTCGTGTTTTTGCATTAACGTTTGTATGATATGCATATGTACTGCATGGTATTTATATGCTTCACATTCCAAACTTCCATGATATAGCATGACACACGCACACATCAATGATTTTGTGCCACGTGTAAAGATACAGTAAGCGCCCCTTTGTTAAAACACTGCAGCACTCTTTTTGCCACTGTGGCCGGTGAAGCTGAGGGTGTCTGCCCCGTCCTGCGTCTGACCCATCTCAGACCTGCTTGTCCCTCTCTCTGTTTGTAGGAGTCTCACTGTGATCCAGAATCCAGGCGATTGCAGAGGCAAGTTATTAAACAGGAGGTTCCAAACTGCCCTCCCCTCCCCCCTCTTCTAGTGCAGTTTCTTGCAGGCCACATTTCCACTGGCAGGGTCTCCTTCTCCTGGCAGCACTGTGGTGGTCTTCAACTACTTGCTCTCTGCTGACGTTTCCCCATCGTTAGGATGAACTCCCATATGCCCTCTGTCTCTCTACCCGCTGTACCGTTGGTTGCTTTGTACATCCAGTCATATCACCGCATGCTGATCCCATCTACCTGGCATCATTTTCTCTGCCAATATTTGCTCCTTTCCAGGCTCTCAGATTGACTCTCTGCCTGCGTATTCCTGCTCGTAACCTGACTTGGGATCTGCACTAATGAGATCTCTCTTGCCCTATCAGCATGGAATGCTCCCTGTGCCCTTCTCTGTCCGGCCACTCGACTCTCTCCCTCTCTCATATCTCTTGTCACCTTCTCTCCCCAGTTCCGGGTGCACCTGTTATTGACACCCAACGGACTTACGCCTATGACCAGATATTTCTGAGCTGGCGGCTCCCCCAGGACTCTGCTCCTGCGTGGCATTATACCGTGGAGTACCGCAAGACAGACCCCAAGCACAAGGGCCTGAAATTGTGGCAACGTCGAGAGGAAGTGTGGGGCCTTAGCACGGTGCTGGACCGACCTGACGTCGACAGTGTATACGTGTTAAGGGTGAGGGGCTATAACAAGGCCGGATACGGGGAGTACAGTGAAGACGTCTACCTGCACACACCCCCAGCACAAGGTAACAGACTAAATATTTCTCCATTAGCTCATCTCCTCCCTAAATGCAAACACCACTCCACGTTGAAGACAGGAACCCGGTTTTGCACCTCATGTTCTTCCTTTATGTCGGATATATCCTCCATTCACATGGTGATTCCAGGTCTCGGCTTCTCCTCTCCATCATTCTCCTTCATCATCTTTCATCTGCTTACACTCCACTCACAAAGGTTGGAGATGTGTGCAGCCGAGTTCCTCAGGTCAATTTCCTCGAGCTGTCGACTCGACCTAAAAATGTAAGCTTGACCTTCCCATTTTTGTGAATGGATGAGTTGTTTTTATGATCGATGCATGTCTTCGCTCTTACTAGACTCTCGGCTCAGTTACCCTCTTTCCGTGTGGCTTGTTTTCTAGCTCCTGTCAATACTTTCTTCTCTGTCCTCTCTCTAGTGTTAAACTTTTTCCTGGACAGTAGCTGTGGGTTTTCACGGGACCGGCTAGTGGTGAGCAAGGACCGGAGGGCGGTGCGCAGTGTTCCTGGAGTGCCCATGCTCTTCGCAGCTGAGCGTTTAATGACCAGCTGCCATGTGTCCATGGAGCTCGTACTGGGGGATGTTGCCATCACACAGGGACGCTACTACTGGGAGTGCTCAGTAGACCCCAGCTCTTATGTGGTTAAAGTCGGTGTGGGACAGGAAAGCAAACTGCAGGAGTTATTCCAGTCATCGCAGGACGTGGTCAGCCCCAGGTAATGGAGGAAAATAACTGGAATTATAAAGCATGTGGATGCCATTGATATATAATATTTAGCAGCCATACCCATGGCTATTATTCATTAGTACACGTTGATGATGGTTCATAGAATACAGAGGGGCTGCCTGCACACACAATACAGACCAGGAAACTTCAATATATGCGTGCGAGGACATTTTAGATGGTGGTAGCGAAACTCAGCACCAGTACATACTAACAACTGTCATTCAACAGCAGGTACGATCCTGACAGCGGCCATGACTCTGGAGCAGAAGATACTGCACCGGATGTCTCTCCTGCCTTCTCTTTCCTGACCATCGGCATGGGGAAAATCTTGCAGCCGCACGGCTCTCCTCCTACTGCCAGGGACCCGTCTGGGTGCACCATTTCACTGCCGCCTAGGCTAGGAGTCTGCCTAGACTATGAGAAGGGGCGTGTGGGCTTCTTCGATGCAGTTTCCCACCGAAGCCTATGGGAAGGGAGTGTGGACTGCTCTGGGCCTGTGTGCCCAGCCTTCTGCTTTATTGGAGGGGGAGCCCTTCAGCTGCAAGAGCTGGTGTCCTTCAGACATGAGCGTAAAGTGACGATTGGGGGCTTCACCAAGGCAGAGTGACCCCCGCAGAGCTCCACCGAGGGAGGCACAAAATATCTACCTTGCTATAGCCTGGGGGCTTGCACTATGCTGCCACAAGGGAATGTTAGGGCAACAGGCTCACCAAGAATGAGTTAAGTGGCCAGATGACTACCGAAAGGCGTCACAGAGCTGGCCAGCTGGAGGAGACCAGTGGGAGCACCGGTCACTGCATCGTCTGTCCCATTGTCCATCCCTGTTCTTTGTCTCCAGAAATAGCTGAATAATATCTGGTGTGTGCTTCATGTCTCCACGTTGTAGCATCCTCTGCCTGGGCTGGACCCACTACATGCCCTGCTGATCCCAATGTTTCCCCTTCAGCCTCTCACTGTTTCAGGAATAAGTTGTGTTAATGCTATTCCATGTATGAAAAACAACATTTCCTGTCATCCGCAACATAAACACAACATTTTTTTTTTACACACTTTTTGAGGGAAGTTCATTTTGTAGTGACATAGGAGTCTTCCTTTTTGTAATCCCGGCAGAATGTTCTCCTAGCACAGATACAAGGCTTCTTTCCACGTCTGGCTTTTTATCTGCAAGCAGCGCAGAGGACTCTGAAACACACACGTGCTCACACACGCACTCACACACGTGCTCACACACGCACTCACACACACAGACACACAAAGAAGCATGTGTGTGCTTAGCCTCCGTGTGGCCCAGGTGGTTAGTTTTAATGCATGCACTGGTAATACGGAGGCTCATGAGTTGGCCTTCTCCCTGTGTTGCCCTAAACAGGGAATAAGAAGTTCCAACGGCCCATGAGACCACGTGGCAAAAGTCACCTCACATCCCGCGCACAAACCATGGCCGGCAATAAAGGAAGAGCACCTTCTGCTGGCTGAATGTGAATGATGAGTCTCTATTTGTTTGCCTTCCTGCCTGCATCTGGAGTCAGGAGGGACGCGCATGATGTGAGGCGGCCTGCACACTACAGGCCAGGCTATACCTAGGGCAGAAGGAGCTGGTTCAATCCATCGCACAGTCGCATGTATACTATGGAAGCACCGTGCACACTGTCACCCATATAACACAGGAGAACCTAAATAAAGATAGCATTTGAAAACAATGTGCTTCTTTTTAATGCCTAACATATTCATGTCACTTCCAGACACGGTGGAGGGAGAGATGGGATTGGGAGAAGCGCGAGATAAGGAAAGGCTGGGGTTTGGATAGGACATGGGGCACATGGTGAGAGCTCAGAGCAAAGAAGGAAACGAATCGGACCCAAGGTTTATGTGGAACTCGGGAGGCCATGGAGACATGGAACACGTCCTATACTAGACGCCTCAGAGACCAGCCGGTGACAGAATGGATCACAGACCATCCAGTCGGTCTCTGAAGGGATCAGTTGGGCCGGTCACAGAATGGATTACTGACAATCCGACCTCTAATAGACAATCCGACCTCTAATAGACAATCCAAGCGGGGTCAGAATTCTGAAGGCATCGGATAGATGTGCCAATGGAGTGCATGTCTTTTATAGCAGCCTTCACTAGACCTAGAAATCGCAGGACTTCTGGTACTACAGATGCTGCTCTCTTATTTAGTCACAAGCATAGATCATATCTGGAATACGCGGCGGTACCGTATGTCGTTGGCATGAAACGAGACTTTTGTCTGCCGATAATGTTAGCACGTGGTTTAGACAGGGAGTTATCATGCACCTCGCACTCACCTTCCACTGCCTTGTTCTGCAGACAGATAATGCATACGGTAAACACCCCTGCTTTCCTGCTTACAGGCAAAATTCTGCACTCTGGGAGCAGGCAGGGAATTCAGCAGGCTGTAGGCCTTCCATGTAGACCAAGAACGGCCACTAGAGTGCAGCAGCCCCTCAGCGTGACGTGGTCAGCGATCAGGCCGTCGGTACACTGAATATACACTCCCATCATTCTAATGCAAATATGTTTGGGACAGTAAGGACAGCGCTTGTTGCTTTTAAAAAATGGCTTCTACTTCTCGCTCTCAACCGAACGTATTCTTCCGGATACCACATTTACTGATAACACAGAGCTGACGCTCTCTCCTCCACTCGTCGCATCCTCTGAGCTGGCCATCTTCTCTGGGATTCCACACTGAATTCTGTCGAAACTCACAAAGCTAACCCCGCAACCCACATTCGGGTACCAGAATAATAATAATAATAATAGGCACAGTGGGTGTATTGGGCTCCGTATCACTGAAAGTGGCAGTAGCGGGTAAATTCCTGTCTCTTCTTCTCTGGAGAGATGTCTCATGCTTTGCCACGAGTAAGAATGGCAATTCAGTACGATGGGTCAACTTTACACTTCTTTATTGCTCCTTTAGCTGATGAGTGTAAGGAAGCCTGGTCAGAAGATGCGAAGAGGAAGCTTTCCGCAGGCAAACGATGAGAGCAAGCAGCACACACCCGCTAAATACATACTGCAAATCCTGTACGTGCCAACAAAACAACCTTCTCGGACGAACGCATGTGACTTTACAGCCGCAAACTCGTGCGAGACGGACTCAATCTCACGTGTTCACTACTGACGACTTTATACTGAATTATACTCCGGGGGTATGAACGTGCCATGTTTGTGTGCTGTACACATGGCTGCTGGTCGACAGATGTCCCCCTGCAGGAAACATCGCTAGGAATCATTCAAAAGCAATTAGTAAAAGAAACTCCGTTCGCTTCGCCCATTCGCTGTCTCTTTAAGAAATGACGTCACGTTGTAAGAAAGGTAACAGGTCACGCTACTGACCTTAACAACAGTCATGAAACAAATTATAGCTTTCTGAAAATAACTTTTTATCTCACGGCTGAGAGAACAAATACAGATTAAACACAGATTCAGCCACCAGAGGCAGCTGCATTAACCCCTGACACGAAGGATAATGTACCCGGCTAGGGCTATCAGCTGTTATAATAAAGTACCCAGCTAGGGGTATTAGCCTCATGAAGACCAAGGTTCCGTTCTAATGCACCCAGCCAGGGGTATTTTCACAGCTCAAGAGGGATCGCTGGGCCCTGGCCTTCTGGCGCGGTACGGCTGTACCCTCACAGCTCAAGAGGGATCGCTGGGCCTTGGCCTTCTGGCGCGGTACGGCTGTACCCTCACAGCTCAAGAGGGATCGCTGGGCCCTGGCCTTCTGGCGCGGTACGGCTGTACCCTCACAGCTCAAGAGGGATCGCTGGGCCCTGGCCTTCTGGCGCGGTACGGCTGTACCCTCACAAGTGTGTGGATGTTTCATCAGTGATGGCTGAAAAAAGAGTGCAAGTTTGAGATGAATGCAAGTGGGATGAATTTTTGGGTAGTGCATGTTGCTGCTGGAAGTTTTTTGTGAATGTCTTGTTTGATGTTTAACCTTTTTGGCATTTTTAGGTTGGATCACACTGATATGTAGATTCTTTTATCTGTAATACTAAAAATTTGAGATGCTTTCTGTAGGATATACGAGGAAGCTCATGTATTTCACCCTTTTGAGATCTCTTATGGTTCATCCTAAGGTTCATCCATGGTTCATGCTATTATATATTATATTTTAATATTAAGAGATGTCCCTTGGCCACATTGTCTTAGAAGAAATAAATGTAATGTAGGTAAAAGCTCTTCCTAGCTGAACTCTTCCATCCTGTTGAGTGCTTTGGTAATTGTAGAGTAGATTTTCTGGTTTATCCACATAATGTGAATGACTGCAGAGTCAGAGTCCAGCTGCCTAATGTTTGCTTGATATACAGGCATAAAATGCTATCTCGGAGGCAGCTGCTACTTGACATTTTTTGTAGTTACTGAAAGAACAGAAAAATGGCTACTGCTGTATAGAAAATAGCATGAAGCAGAAGGTAAAGCCTTTTTAGTGTCCACGGGGTAACAAACTTCCGAGTGCCACTCGTGGCACCTTACTCCACACGGAACTGTCGCGAGACAAGGCCATATGGACTTAAATACATGGTTTAGACCTTCGCCTTTGGAGGTAAATGGCTCACCTCGTTATGCCAATCTTTGTAACAGAACCTTGATCGAGCCCTTGGCTAGCCCTCTTCGGTAATCCCTCGTAACTTTGGGAATTGAATGATGGTAATGGATAGTTTGGACCTAAGTTACCGTGCGATGCTGGTGAAACAGGGAAAAGCCTCCCACCGAACACAATCAGTGTTCAAATGTGAGAAGCCGCGAATACTTTGCAGAAACCGTCCGCCCAACTGAGCCATGGAAGGTTCATGAAGATGTGGCCTTCATGGTTATACCTGAGAGTAGCCCGGGGCTTCCCATCTCCAGCCTGTTCCCGCAAGCCGACGGGCCGAGATATTTCCTCTATCCATTTGACCCACTTCTTCTCCATGCAGCATTGTGATCGCCCCGACGTATGTTTCAGTCTTCATTGGCCTTGTCAGTAGGGTAACGTTTGGTCTCCCTCTAGGCACAAGCTGAAATTGGAAATGCCTGTTGGACAAGCTGTGAAGTGGCGGTCTGTTCTTGGTGAGCATCTCATCCTTGGGGATGTCGACCTCACCCATGTGTCGCTGATGATGCAATAGGGGCAGAAGGGCATGTATGGGGTTGTTTTTTCATGCTGAGATTTTTTGCATTCTGTTTTTGTTCTGCGGTGCCATTTTAGTCACGATCAAAGTGAAATAAACTGTTTTTCATCACCCGTATTATTTTATATCTCACATCTTCTACTTAACAGTTTATGGGAAAGGGTATTCAATAACCAGAGGTAACGGTGTCTCCGGTGAATACATTACGTACAGTTCTTCCACATTGGAATTAAACAGTCATCTGACGTGCATTTAACCTGATATGAGTTAAGTGCTTCCACTCAGGGTTTAGAGGCACAATCCCCGGACTCATTACAATCTGCGATCTTATTTCTCGCTTCCACCACTCCCTGCCGAATCAAAGCCAAACCCGCCATAGGCTGCCTTCCGAAGCAGGAACTTGGCTTCATTAAAGTCTTCTGGCATCTTCTTTCTGATGGCAGGATTAAGATTAGATTGTTTGATTAAGACAAAAGCCATTGTTGGCCTATTCTCAGTCCCTTAATCCAAGGAAATAGATACAGTATCTATAAAGGATCTAGCTTGCTTTACGAAAGCTTTGACTCTGAGGAGTCATCCCTTCACGTGCTCTACCAAGAAGCTGTGATGGATATTCCTCCAGCGAAACAAACACCATAAACCCTTTCTCTATATTATAGAGCTAAAACCTTACTAAATCTTTGGGCTCGTGTTATAATATAATGCGTGTCCCATACAGGGTTAAATTCCTGCGCTGGATTAACCTCAACCACTTCAGCTAGACGGATCTTCCAATTATCCACCCCCCACTTTCTTGCATTACAGTTAAGCCTCTGATCCTGAAAAGTACGTTTCCAAAGCCAGCGCTCGTCATCAATCAGACGCAGGACGCGTTACTGATGTCAGAACATAACATATTCTAGTCGCGGTGGATGAGCGGGTGTGTAAAATTTATAACATGGTCTCTTTTACATCATTTCTTTTTATGCCCCATTCTGGGAGAACACAAAACCGCTTCCCTGTAATATTTCTTTTGCTGTGTCTGCCACCAGTGCTCTCACCACTCACCCTCCCATATTACAACCGGACGTGGCCCCCAGCACCCTGAACTCACTCCTGAAAGCTACTGCATTTACATTGTCGTTAAACGTGAGCCGCAGCCTACAGAAGCGCCTCTCGGCCATTTGGCTGAGATCAGGCGAGTACTGTGACAGGGCCAAGTTAAACGGAGTTGCCCCGGACCTCCTGTCACTGCGCAGAGAGAGACATTCTCTCTGGGTCGTCTGGGGGCCATTGTATTCCTTACCCCCTGTACCGGATCCATTCCCTGTGTACTCCCCGAGCTGATGGGTTTTGGTTCTGTGGACTCCCCGAGCTGATGGGATTTGGGGTTGGGTTCTGTGTCCTCTGTGTCCTCCCCGAGCTGATGGGATTTTGGGGTTGGGTTTGTGTCCTCCCCGAGCTGGATGGTTTGGGTTGGTTCTGTGTCTCCCCGAGCTGATGGGTTTGGGGTTGGGTTCTGTGTCCTCCCCGAGCTGATGGGTTTGGGGTTGGGTTCTGTGGACTCCCCGAGCTGATGGGTTTGGGGTTGGGGTCTGTTTCCTCCCCGAGCTGATGGGGTTTGGGGTTGGGTTCTGTGGACTCCCCGAGCTGATGGGGTTTGGGGTTCTGTGTGTATTGAGAACGTATGGTAAAGGAATGTTGATAGCATTAAGGATCTATATAAGTTCTGTGTGTTTGTAATAAAGTTAGTTCTTGTTTTACGGCACAAATTGTGGTCTGACTGATCTGTGGATAGCAGGAGCTCCGTATGAGGGTACTGATTCGTGATTCCTCAGCCCTCAAACAGGGTGACCCAGCCATGGGTACGGTGACCCTGTAACAAGTGCCCATGAGACAGGGAATGCTCGCTCCTCTGGCCTTAAGGCTGGGATAGCATGAAGCCCCGAGGTGGCTAGATGTCCCAAACCTTGGTCCAGGTTTAGAGGTTGTGCACTTTTGATTTTGTGTGGCCTTCCGGCTGAAGAGGGAAAGAACGGGTCACATATCCCATTTTTGGAATGTGACCCGCGAAGAAGCAAATAAGGGGACCTGGTTCCCACGGTGGCACTTTGTTTTTTTACAGCAGATCCACTGACCTTGGGACTTCAATAAATAACAGGCTACAGAAGCATAAGGACTTGTAACACTAAGCACTTTATATCTGTTTCCACATGTCTAGGTGAGTACATATTATTATTATTATTATCTTTTATTTATATAGCGCCAACAGTTTACGCATCGCTTAATACAATACATATGTATATTTTGTGATGAAAACGTGTGATTTTTGTCTTGTTGACTGTCACAGCAAGGGTCACAGCAAGGGTATTCACTACATCAATTCGAAGTTGAAATTGTTCCAATAATGTAGAATTCTGTTAAATTCATTGAGTGTTCTTGATTCTGGAGAGTAAATGGCATTAATCTGAGGGAATAGACTTAAGATCGCAATCAGTAATAGCAGGGTAATTTATATTAAGCTCATAAGACCCCTCATGGTACAGACCCCTAAATCATAAAGGGGCATTATTCATGTGTACAGCCCCCCTAAATCCTAAAGGGGCATTGTTCATGTGTACAGACCCCCAAATCCTAAATGAGCATTATCATGTGTACAGACCCACCTAAACCCTAAAGGGGCATGTGTGTTCATGTGTACAGAACCCCTAAATCCTAAAGGGGCAGTGTTCATGTGTACAGAACCCCTAAATCCTAAAGGGGCAGTGTTCATGTGTACAGAACCCCTAAATCCTAAAGGGGCAGTGTTCATGTGTACAGAACCCCTAAATCCTAAAGGGGCAGTGTTCATGTGTACAGAACCCCTAAATCCTAAAGGGGCAGTGTTCATGTGTACAGCCCCCCTTCCTCCCATGCACTTGATTGTTTTTTTTCTTTTTTTAGTTTCCTTTTCTCGACACGTTTGTTAAATGACGGATACAGATGGTACAAACAATCCTGAATGTTTCCATGGCAATGGATTTTCAATTAAAAGAGCGCTGGGCTGTTTCAGGCTCAGTTGAGGGCTGGCGGGAGGCCAGGATCTGTTTTCCTGGAATGTTTCAGGTCATGAGGACAAATCTGAACAATAAGTATCTGGTCGATCATCCGTGTGCGATTTACACATCGGGGAAAGTCTGCTGCGGAGGAGACCTCCCATCCCGTTCGCTCTAATCAGTAGAGCAGAGAGAGACCCTTCCTTCTTATGGCACAGGGGTGCTAGATGCTAAATAGTGCTAGGTGCCCTCTGTCACATGACCGTGCCGTGTAAATGATCCACATTCCTGAGAGGATGGGAAGCGAAGGCCTCGTACACCTTCTATTTTAGGGGTGTCCAACCTGCGGCCCTCCAGTTGCTGCAGGACTACAGGGCATTTTTAATAAGAAGCAATTTGGTCCCCAATTTCATCCCTGAAATAGTTCAGGTTATTGTGGTTTTGGCTGTTTTGATCATTTTATCATTATTTACCCTTTGCACTCCCCGCACGCGCCTTGCTTCCTGTCCCTTACACTAGTGACGGATCCCCCATTACTTCATCCCGGATTATTTTCTCGGTGCTGAGGATTACGTGCGGTCGGAAGGCGTTATTGTTGGTGACCTTTTAAAGTTTGTCCTGTGCTTGTCTGAAGTGATGTGGGAATTTCACACACATTGTTCAGATGTGTATGCGCCGACGCCGTGCGTTCACCAGCACCTTTAGTACTCCGAACCCCAGCAGGTCTTATGCATGCGCTGCCCTGGTTAACCAAAGGCCGTAGCGGCCTTCTGAAGGGGAGACGGCAGGATTATCAGACGGCCGATACCGTTGTCAGTTTGTGTATTGATGGAATTACTTTTTCTTTTTCACTCTGCCCGTATAGAAAACATCCCACCTGTAAAGGTAACATCTGATAACGTCTCGTAGCAGTGCATGGGTAAATATTTACACCCATGTGGTAAGAAAAAAGACTGTATTGCATGTCTACATGTTCGTCACACATGGTACCTATATAACTGGGCAGAGTAGGGGTAAAAAGAGACACCTGCCCCAGCATACAGAAGAAGACACCTTACAGAGTAGGGGAAAAGAACCTGCCCCAGCATACAGAAGGTACAGAACACCTGCCCCAGCATACAGGTTAAAGAGTAGGGGTAGAAAGAGACACCTGCCCCAGCATACAGTAGGAGTTAAAGAGTAGGGGTAGAAAGGAACACCTGCCCTAGCATACAGTAGGTTAAAGAGTAGGGTAGAAAGAGACACCTGCCCCAGCATACAGGTGGGTTAAAGGCGTAGGGAAAAAGAGACACCTGCCCCAGCATACAGAGATTACAGAGTAGGTAAAAAGAGACACCTGCCCCAGCATACAGAAGGTTACAGAGTAGAGCTGCCCAGCATACAGAAGGGTACAGAGTAGGAAAAGGAGACACCTGCCCCAGCATACAGGAAGGTTACAGAGTAGGGGTAAAAAGAGACACCTGCCCAGCATACAGAAGGTTAAAGAGTAGGGGTAGAAAGAGACACCTGCCCCAGCATACAGTGGGTTAAAGAGTAGGGGTAAAAAGAAACACCTGCCCCAGCATACAGAAGGTTACAGAGTAGGGGTTAAAAGAGACACCTGCCCCTGCATTTTCCCGCGGCTCCTTCTCACTATACCCCTTCCTCCGGTCCGCACACTGGGCGTGGCTTAACCTAATTGTACGAAACGCGCAGAACGCGGGAAGCGAGGTTCTGAGGGTCCGGGAAGGCCCGTGAAGCCGGCCCTGGGGCAGGTAAAAGGAGGTGAGCCCGGCCATTAGGGATATATGGGCTACTGACACACTATGTGCCCTGTCAGCCTGGTACATGATGTTGCCCCAGTCACAGGGAGGGTAACTGCGTGTGTAGCAAGGCATGTTCTTTCAGTAAACCCGCGTGTGTGTTCGGCCTGTCTGTCCCTTTCATGTTCCTCCCATTCATATTCATCCCTGAGTGGCAGAAGGAAACGGCCCCAACATCCCCTGACAGGTCGGCCCCAACATCCCCTGACAGGTCGGCCCCAAATCCCCTGGACAGGTCGGCCCCAACATCCCCTGCAGGTCGGGCCCAACATCCCCGACAGGTCGGCCCAACATCCCCTGACAGGTCGCCCAACATCCTCTGCACAGGGCTGCCCAACCATCCCCTGACAGGTCGGCCCCAACATCCCCGACAGGTCTTGCCCCAACATCCTCTGACGGGCTTGCCCCAACATCCCCTGACAGGTCGGCCCCAACATCCCCTGACAGTCGGCCCCAACATCCCCCTGACAGGTCATAGGCCCCAACATCCTTGACAGGGTCTGGCCCCAACATCCCCTGGACAGGCTGCCCAACATCCTCTCGACAGGCGGCCCCAACATCCTCTGACAGGTCGCGCCCCAAACATCCTCTGACAGGTCGGCCCCAACATCCACTGACAGGTCGCCCCCAACATCCTGACAGGTCCGGCCCCAACATCCCCTACAGGTCGGCCCCAAAATCCCCTGACAGGTCGGGCCCCAACATCCCCTGACAGGCGGCCCCAACATCCCCTGACAGGTCGGCCCCAACATCCCCTGACAGGGCGGCCCAGACCTGCGCGCAGCCTCTGGTGGGACCCATTTGCCCCACTTTGCAGGATGTTGAATTAACAAGAAAATAAAGACAATGGCTTAGTTTTCTTGGGCTATTCCTTTTCTGGTGCTTCCTACCACTGCCTCTCACCCTCAGGTTCCTCCAATCCCATCACTTTCCTTCTCCGGTGGTTCCTACAACTTCCTCTCACCCTTAGGTTCCTCCAATCCTATAATTTTCCTCTGGTGCTTCCTACCCCTTCCTAACCCTCAGGTTCCTCCAATCCCATCATTTTCCTCTGGTGCTTCCTACCGCTTCCTCTCACCCTTGGATTCCTCCAACCCCATCATTTTCCTCTGGCGCTTCCTACCGCTTCCTCTCACCCTCAGGTTTCCTCTAACCCCGTCATGTTACATTGGAGTACAGAGTTGAGCGCTATAGTGATACAGCGTATTGATTGATTTATTGATTGACTGAATTCCATTTTCATTGCTCATTCTTTCCAGGTAACTGTGTGCTCTGTGCATGTGCAGAGTCTGTGATATCAGAAGAGGCCAAGGCTTTAATGTCCGAGCTGATTATAGCTCAAAGCAGGCGGAAAGAAGACGTTCCAGGAGCTAGGTAGCCATTACTTCTTTGTTCTGTGCTGTTGTGTACAGATGATATGCATTTTCTTTACCTGTTTGCTATCAGTGTGAAGATGGGGTGTAAATCTACCTGTGTTTGTCTAGCCGTGGACAGTGTAGAGATTTATCTCCTCGAAGCAGGGAGCCTTTGAACCTCAAATGCACCCCCGATACTTTCTGTACACTATGAGCTGCACCTGTAGGTTTATTCATCTGAACCTCACCTGCTCTCAGCCACCATCCATTTTCCTATGGCTGCTCCCCTGTCTGTATGATACTGGTTTGGGGCCGGTTGACCAGTGCTTTAATATGACTTATGAGGTACACGAGACTGTGGGTCTGCCCCGACCCCATACCCGCATCGTCACCGTGATACCGATAGCAGCTCCTTTTAACCCGGACCTTGTAGCAGGATGTTCAGAAGGAATATGCTGACAGTATGCAGTGACATGGTAAAGGTTTCTGAAAATACTCATGTGAGTTATATAGTTTTTATCTTAACATGTGATATTCTTTTCATCACTCGCCGTGTAGCAGGCCCTGCCCTGCAGGAACTAACTAACCGTGTGGGGCAGCTCCCAAGCCTCGGGCTCTTAGTAAAGATTACGAATCACTTGCAATGTCATGACCCGCTTCCCCATAGGGTAATAAATCGTTATCACATTTGCCCTTATTTGTGTACACTCCGTCAGTCCTGGGCTGATGTTGACATTAAATAAACATGTATGTATACACTGTACACACACATATATATATTTACTAAGTGACTGCGTTACTACATGGTTAATACAGTGAGGGAATGTGAGAATTTATGGGATAGGCATATGGCTCCTGAATCTGTATCAATATGAGAGGCCCTGAGGCTGTAGTCTGAAGCCGCGTATAAAAAGTATTTGCGTGTAAATGATTTCTGTATTCACCGAAGAACTAACTTATTTTGTGTCGTGCAGCAGAAGGGTGAGTAAATAGTTTCGGGTTTTGGATCATCCATCATCATCATCAGTAAAGAAGCCCTCTTTATTCCAGTGATTCATTCAGATTAAAGAAACGCCCATAGGCTCTCAGCGCGTTCCCTTTCATGTGAAGATTTTTGCTCTGTTACCCCGACTCCCGAAAGGCACTGAGCAGGTTAAAACAGTTCACGCTCTTTGTGTTATTCATATGTTTCTGGCCTGGTTGGGGTAACATTGTTTCAGCACGCGTGTTTGGCATTTTTTTCTTAAATCAGATTGTTCTGTAACAATGACTTTCACCTGTAATGCTGATGCCATTCACTCTTCTGTTACAGAGAGGAAGGTGTCTTATTGTGTTTTGATGCACAGATCTATAAGTTATGTGTTGGGGTCCCTGGGGTGGGACATTTGGCGAGCAGGGTGGGCCGATGCTCCAACTCCAGACCGGATTCCCAAGCTGGGTTTATGGGCCTCATGCTGCAGGGTTTGTCACAATACATATGTACTGTATAGATATATAGATATGTACCTCGCAGATGATCTCATGTCTACAAATATGCTTTTTTAAAAAAAAAAATTCACGAGGCAAACGTTCATTATTTCCTTCCCTAATCCCAGGAAACTTTCCAAAGGACTGATTTTTCTCACCAAAACGGCCACAAACAAAATTAACCAGGCCGTAGGGCAACTGCTGTAGGGCGAGTTACTAAAAACAACTCTTCTAAAATGTTTAAGAGAAGAGCAGGTTAACGGCACGAGAGATGAGGTTTTGTTTAGCAAATAACTGCGTTATACCCAGAACCCTTCCCTCCAGCAAGTGCGTCCTTCTCTCTAAATGCATCTCTTAGTTCCTCAAACACGCGTCACCCGTCGGCTCTCGGCACTTCCCTGTTTTTATTTTTCACACCCTCCTGTGTAAACAGCTCCGCGAATTCTCTGCTCCGGCCATAATCCGTCCCTTATCCACCCGATAACATCATGGGAGAATGGCTCACACGCCGCCTTAATCCCCGCGTAAAAGGATGGCCGGGGATATGGACCGGGTTAGATATCGCCCTGTTAAATATTGTCCGGATGCCGCGTGTTATCTCGTTCCCTCTCGCGCCTTACATAGCACTAACGTGGCGGCTTTATTCTGTATGCAGATTACTGGCAGCTACCGGCAGTAACACGCTAACACGCATGGAAAAGCAAACAAAGACGTGGGGATTCTTTTTAAAGTCCGTTCCTTGAAAGCCGTGTCCCTTAGTCACCCTGCATGCGCACAGGGACCAGTCCTTTGCATTATATGCTTCAGTTTCCTTGCCGTAGCTCTTCGGTCTTTGAACGTCTCCTCTTTTAGCTCAGGTAATCGCCATGATGTCATGATCAGCTCATCACACCATGATGTCACCATGAATGACCCCTATCTTCCCCAGGCATCTCCTTTACCCTTCCACACAGTGCTAGAAATGGTGTTTAGACACACGTGGTTCGCGTATACTTTTTATTTTGAGCAAATCCTCACTGTACATGATGTCATTGCGTAACACATTATATAAATACATAGAATTTACCCTGCGAGTGGGATAAACACCACTCCCTCTCCCCAGTTGTGTTTCATATAAGATTGTGAAGCAGGTCCTCCAGGTGAAGAGATCTATTTGCCTCTCCCGCACCGCGTAGCCATGTTAAGGATATGTTCAGATATTATTGCCCCCGCTGAGTTGCACATCATTAGACGTTGTACTTTGTTGAGGGGTTAAAATGTTACGTCCGGCCCCAGAGGTCCGGTTTGTGATTAGAGCCAAACCTTACCAGCCAAAGGCAAGGGGCAGAAGGCTGTGGAGCAATGGATTTGGCATGTGGCAGCCGAGCGATGAAATGTTTTTTGAGACTGGACCCTTCATACTCCCATCATGAAGTCCATATGGGATTCTCCGGAGCCTGACTCTAGTTTACACCTGCGGCCCCATGAGACGAGGGAATGGCCGTGGTTAAGACATAATGTATGGTACTGCATCGATGCCATCCTGTGGCGAGGAGGTAACGGCACGGGTAAAGCCATTGTGTATTTAGGTTTCACAATCTCGACGTGCAGCAAACTGTCAGACATTTCACCCCCCCTGAGGCTTTGATATGGGGGTCCTATTGCACATTAGGCACCCGAAGTCTCATCATTGATACATTCAGCCTTTCAGTTCCTTTGGTAACTTACAGAAAAATCTAATCCAGAGAAATCCAGTGCCTATGGAGCTTTCACTACAGTACAGCGAGGGCTGCGTCTCTAACAACGAAGCAAAGGACTCGTCCAATTTCTGGGGTTCACACGGATAATCATGGGGGTTCTGGGTGCCTTTTTTCTCCCTGGATTTGTAAGCATATCTTCGATCACATTTGGTTCAGTAGCAGAATACAGTACGTCGGGTTGATCGCTGTCTTTGTAATGTGGCCACATCCATAAACGCGTCCCAAGGATCTCGAGATTGACTTTCCTGCGAATGAATTGTAATATCCGTAGACACTATGAGGGCAGCTGTAAAACATCTCTATCAGATCTATAGCCGCAGATTAATGTAAGTCGTCGGTATATTGCTGGGGATCGGGTTCTGAACACTTGTGCTTCGCTGAAAAGCTTTCTTCCTCGGCACCGGGATGAAGAACGTGTCCTTGGACTCCATGGGAAGACATCTTTGCTTTGAGTTACACTTAGTTATTTCCGCATTACAAGTTCGTTCAGATGGGGGGGATTTCCGGTCCCCCCCCCGGCTATTTATTATCGAGTTCACAAGTTGTTGGTCTCCAGACCTTGGTTGGTGTAGGAGAACTGACTTTTGGTTCCATTTCCTGACGCCTGAGGAGGAGAAGAACAGGGTAATTAGGACAGAGAACATACACATGCTGATGGAGGCAGGGGTAATAACGAGAATAGAGGTGGTATGGTGGTGGAGGCAGGGGGTAGTTGGGAGAATAGAGGTGGTATGATGGTGGAGGCAGGGGGTAGTTGGGAGAACGGAGGGGGCATGTTTGTGTCATCATCTCGGTTTGATGTAACAGCCGTCTGCATAGAGTCCACTTGTTAACCCCGTGCGCAGGTCACTTGGCAGGTAATGTGGGAGCGCAGGAAACGGCGTAAACTTTCAGGCCACGATACGTCAGTGTTCAGAGCTCGAGAAATAATTCTCTGCAGTATTTATCATTTGTCGCTTTGATGCCGGCGTAATGGAAGGAACTTATTTTGCGTCGTTTTGCTTTCAAGGTCATAAGGTTAATGTTTAACCATCGGGCAGTGGGGGAATGTGTGCTTGCGCAGGTTCAGCCATAACCACCTTCTGTGCTGTATAAAGTGTAAACAGCCAGCTCCGGGTTATAATCGAGTGTCTTGCTCTGCCAATACTCCGTTTACAGAGCGCAGGTCTAGGTGTCCTGCGAGGAGGAACAACGGTCTCTGAAGTATTTATATCGTTATCTACCGAGCCGGAGCCCCTGCCGAGGCATTGAATGAGAGACAGTCACCCCCTGCTAAGAAGTGACACCACAGACCCCTGAAGCGGTGGGGTAAATGCACCTACGTGATGTGTGTGTGAGTGCGCTCAGCACGGTGACATCATATGGGAGCAGAGACATGCATCAACATACACGATCACTCAAAAGACTGCAGATGTGACATGCGCCGAACAGGACGAGTGGATGACCCTGCGCGGGTCCTGTGCGATGCAGCTGCTTTTACTCTCCCTGGAGCTGGCTGTAGTTTTGCTTCACAGAATAACAGTCCAAGTTCTGATTAATAAATACAAATTAAATGTGGACCTCCCCAGACAGGGTCACCTTGAATGGGCCATTAAGCTGCAGGCCGGGCCATTTAATATGGAAATCTGACCACCTGCTGGAGCAGGACACAACCCAGGGGCAAAAGCAAACGCTCAGGTGGGGAGGGTAGAAGGGCATTCAGGGGCACATGAAGGCGAGAATTGGTTTATATATCTCACCGCTGCCTTTTGAGATGTTACCCCAGCCTCCATGAAAAAGACTGTGGTGGTAGGAGTGAAGCGGCGTTGGATTGCCTTTATGTCAGGAGTAATAAAAATGCTGCTGCCCGTGAGAATGAGCACTTCTGTAGACCCGTGTCCGCAGGTGAAGGCTGGACGCATGGGGCCACAGCCGCAGGAAAATATGAACTATCAGGTTATTGTTTGGAAAGAGCTGGAAGTCTGTTGTGTAAACACCTCACTGCGTCTGGAATTATAATTTATGCGCCCGTGTAGTCTATGAGTTGTCCTTTTTATAACATTATTTTTAGATATCCACACCTGAAAATAACGTTAACGGGACACCCGCCATCAAACCGAGGATATATATGTTACAGTATCTCCCGGCCATGCTGGAGCAAGTACTTTAGGTGACCGGTCATATAAGTGATACCGTATGGCAGACCAGCCCTGTCTAACTCCCCTCCAAGGTTTTTAAATGACATCTTCCATGATCGGCTGCAGTTTGGAACCAGGAGGACCTGTCAACGGGCAGCGTGACTTTGTGCCGTTACGAAAATACCTTGCACGGTGCTTACTGTACACAGCACTTTTTATAATGTCAGTGTCCTGGAAGGCGCGCATCCACAAAGATGGCAGAACGGCAGGATGAAGCTCCTGGAGGTTGAGTCTGATGAACACAGTTTGTGATAAAATGGTGGCGTTCCTCCCTTCTCTATGTTCTTACCTCATTGTGTGGCCCTTGCTTGTTTGGGGCAATGTAGCGTCCATGAGTTTGATAGGAGGTATAGTCATTCATGGAGTGGTACGAGCCCCGTGTTGTGAAGACATCCATGTAACCACGGTTTCTCCGACGGCACATCATGATTGCCTAAGGGCAAAGAAAAAAAAGAGTAAAAAGCACAGAAAAGGAATAATATAAGGGCTTCACACGAGCAAAGAGTACTTCGACCCACTTACCATGACAATGATGAAAATGATG
The DNA here is from genome assembly GCA_009364415.1 of Spea multiplicata. NCBI lineage: Eukaryota > Metazoa > Chordata > Amphibia > Anura > Pelobatidae > Spea > Spea multiplicata. The sequence continues at coordinate 5,726 of VKOC01022051.1, read as the reverse complement.
GCCAGGAGAACAATGAGAGACATCAAGACCAGAAGTGCTATTCCCCACCCAGGTACAGCTGCGTCGGCAGTGGCGGATGTTATCGGTGAATTGCTAGCTACAAAAGAGAAACAAAGTATGGTTGTTGGCAGTAATTTCAGTCACAAGTTCTTTCACGTAAAGGCATCTGGTCCGGGGCAGGTGTTCCAGCTCATACCCAGGATCGAGAAGGACTGCTTAGAACCGTGGCTGGAGTGGCAGAAGATTCCTGGCCAGTGCCCGGTTTCTTTGTTCTTAACACTCCCAGTCATGGTTATGGAACTACCCCAGCAGGTGCCAAGAAGGACTGTACTAATATCAGCCTCGTGTCCAATTACTGAACTGTGCGGTGGCCAGAGAGTGCCGTGCCTCTGTATGCCAAGCGGGCTAACAGACACTTGTAATACTCAGAGTATGTTGGCGGTGGGACAGTTATACCATTGTGATCTAAGAGTACTTTCTGCGTGTGCACAGCATAACCCCGACTGCCCCGGAAACACGTTTATCTCCGTACCTTTCGCTTCTGTTACTTTCAGTCCATTGATGATATTGTTATTTGCATTTAGTTTAGTGTTTATAGCCTGCTGCACCTCGGATGCTGTTTGCTGCTCGGCGAAAAGGAGTTTGGTATCAGCAATCACAGATCCTTGTCTGCAAAGAAGACCATAGAGCTATTGGTACGCGAGGGTGAAGGTGAACAAACATAATCCAAATTCAAAAGGCTGTAGTAACACGTGTCAGGATCCTCTCTCAGAAGAAATTACGCTGACCTCCAGAGTTTAAATCAAGCAAGTCGCTGATTCACTGAGTTCACCTCAACCACCTCAAACTTTTTACTGGAGTCTCCTTGAGTTGAACTTGTCTGTTTACAGTAAGTCAAATGGAGCAAAGTATGCATTTAAGTTGGGAAAAACTCCAACTCGACAAAATCACCTGATACCTCAGGTAGAGGCGAAGTGACCAATACCTGGAACGCTTGTTCCATTGTTCCTGCAGCACTCAACATAGGGCAGCTCGACACAACTCAATACCAGACGTTTAAAATGCAACAACACTCAACAGAACTCAGCAGTGTCCAACGTAACAAAGCTCAGCAGCACTCAATTTTACAGAACTCAGCAGCACCAATCTTATCAGAATTTAATGAAATTCAGCCGTGTGAAGTAACCACTCATCAGCACACAGAATTCAACCGCACTCAGCAGGACCCAGCAACATACAACCAAACTCAGACACACACTCAACAGAACTCAGTCAAACTCAGAACTGATCAGCACTTAACTTTTAGTGGGTGCCTGTCAAAATAACTCAGTTGTCAATCTTTACCTGGATTCCATCTACTGAATGTGCCCACCTTGGTAAATGCTCTTACTAAAGGCAGGCATGGCTTCCGCAAAATATTCTTTCACAAACATGAAATCTGCGTGTTGTATTTCACATTCGTGAAATGGGGAGAGGGCAGGAGACTCACCGGAATAGCAGGATCACCACTCCCTGGTAAATGTTTCGGGTCGCACAGGCACTGCAATTAAACACTTGGTCAAACTGCAAGAGAAAAGAGGCTGGTGGTGAGACAGATGTCTCGGTGATGGAGGGCAGTGGTGGCTGCAGTGAGGCCGCTTACCATGACTTTAATTTGTTCCACAAGATTCTTGAACTCAGGCGAGTTGGCATCGGTGAGATATGTGCTGTAATCCTTGTTGGAGATGTGGATCTGTACATACGTTATAAAGACAGGTGGGGTGGAGAGTGACGTATTGGAGGGAGATCGGGTGGCTGTTGTGGGATCACTACTAATGCTAGGAGGCTTGCTAGTAATTGTGCCTGGAGACTGAGTGGTACTGTTAGTATGGGGAGTACTGTTTGTGTCAGGAGACTGAGTGGTACTGGTAGTATGGGGAGTACTGTTGGTGTGTCAGGAGACTGAGTGGTACTGTTAGTAACGGGCGAGTACTGTTGGTGTCAGGAGACTGAGTTGGTACTGTTTAGTAACGGGAGTACTTCCAGTCAGGAGACTGAGTGGTACTGTTGAGTACGGGAGTACTTCCAGAGTCAGGAGACGAGTTGTACTGTTAGTACAGAGTACTTCCAGTGTCAGGAAGCTGAGTTACTGTAGTAACTGGAGTTACTGTTTGGGTGTCAGGAGTGAGGGTACTGTTAGTAAGGGTGTACTTCCAGTATCAGGGGAGACTGAGTGGTTACGTTAGTAACAGGAGTACTTCCAGTCAGGAGACTGAAGTTGTACTGAGTAACTGGTAGTGTGGTGTCAGGAGACTGAGTGTACTGTTAGTAACGGGAGTTGCTGTTGGTGTCAGGAGACTGAGTAGGTATGTTAGTAACAGGAGTACTTCCAGTGTCAGGAGACTGAGTGGTACTGTTAGTAACAGGAGTACTGTTGGTGTCAGGAGACTGAGTGGTACTGTTACTAACGGGAGTACTGTTGGTGTCAGGAGATTGAGTGGTACTGTTACTAACGGGAGTACTGTTGGTGTCAGTGGTACTGTTACTTGAGTGGTACTGTTACTAACGGGAGTACTGTTGGTGTCAGAGACTGTGTGTACTGTTACTAACTGGAGTACTTCCAGAGTCAGGAGACTGAGTGGTACTGTTAGTAACAGGAGTACTTCCAGTGTCAGGAGACTGAGTGGTACTGTTAGTAACGGCAGTACTGTTGGTGTCAGGAGACTGAGTGGTACTGTTAGTAACGGGAGTACTTCCAGTGTCAGGAGACTGAGTGGTACAGTTAGTAACGGGAGTACTTCCATGTGTCAGGAGATGAGTGGTACTGTTTAGTAACGGGCACAGTTACATTCCAGTGTCAGGGAGACTGAGTGGTACTGTTAGTAACAGCGGTACTTCCAGTATCAGGAGACTGACGTGGTACTGTTACTAATCAACAGTACGTTGGTGAGGCAGACTGGTGGTACTGTTAAGAACGGGTGAGAACTTCCAGTGTCAGGAGACGGAGTGGTGGTTGTAGGAGAATGGCAGACTGTGGTACTGTTACTAACGGGAGTACTGTTGGTGGCAGGAGACTGAGTGGTACTGTTACTAACGGGAGTACTTCCAGTGTCAGGAGACTGAGTGGTACTGTTAGTAACGGGAGTTGTGCTGTTCATCGTTCCCGTGGTAACGCCGCTGTCATTGACTGGTGAGGTGTTTGGAGTGGTGGTTGTAGGAATGGCAGAGGATTGGTTAGTGGGACCTGACGTTGCCGTGGATTCCATGATACTGGTTGTTGATGTCGATGCTGTAACTGTATTTGTCTCTTCAGATCCTGCCTCTGAAATAAATCCGAAACATGTTTCTCTGATCACGTGATAACATGCGCCGCGCAGGATTTCACGCACGGCCTGCGGTGCTGCACAGCGGGGGGTTATTGGTACAAATAGTGTTTATGATGCAAATCTCAGACAGTGGTAGGTTTCTGCTGGTTGGGCTTTTCCATAGAACCACCCACCCCTCTATATACAGTCATCTTCAGTTCCTGTATAGTAACCATCCACCCCTCTATATACAGATGGCTTGCATGTTGTGTATGAGTAGTATGAGTGTATGTGTGTGGCTACCAGATCTATACATGGCCTGTTTGTGGATTTAGGCATTTGTCCCATATTCTATCTGAGTGACCATCGCCCGGCATCGGAGGGCTAGTTGCGCTCGTATAGCGATCTCTGATGCGGCGGGAGGCAGCCAGAGCCGCTGTTTGTGTTGTAATTCCACATGCAAATCCGCCTCAGCTAGCTGCCGGCTCGCACCGGTCCGACGGGGAGAAAAGAGGAGCAGAGCGGGACAGGACGTCATGATAAAGGCAGGAGGTAGAAACACCGATGGTGTGATAATAGCGAAAGGAAAGCGAGGTATCTCAGCTCGGAGCGCTCACTCAGCCTCAACACTTCGGCCGCCTCTAAACCTCCCTCGCCTTTCAACATTATTTAAACATTTAGCCGTGACCCACCCCGGGCCTCGGTTACTAATCAGTCTCTGCGAGCCTCTATTTCCCGCACCATCCGTGAGCCTGGGTTTTCTGTAATCCGTTAACCTCTATTACCCTTTCCCGAGGCCGCGTTACACATAAACCTGCGCGAGCCTCCATTTCCTGTGCCTCCGGTACACATAACCTTCCCAAATTCCATGAATTTCTCACGACGGGACAATAGAGAAGGGGGTCTGATTGCTTCTCTGTTTGAGTTTCAGGTAAATAAAGAAGGGCAATGATAGAGGGGGGTAGAGCTGGAGAGATTAGAAGGGGGGTGGGACGCAGAGACTGCAAACACTTCGAGACAGGTATTAATAAAAAGAGATGGAAAAAGAGACAGGCAGAGAATGGAGCGAGAAAAACCTGGAAAGGGACGTATAGCGGGGCAGGTAAAGCCAGAGACCATTATAGAAAACAGACATAAAACAGAAAAGTATTCAGTGACAGGAGAGATGCACGGACAACTCGAGACAAACTGAATCAAGAGACAGATACAGAAAAGTATTCACTGACAGGAGAGATGCACGGACAACTCGAGACAAACTGAATCAAGAGACAGATACAGAAAGATGAAGAAGTCAAGCGAAGAGAGAGGAAGAGGCAGCTTTGGGAGAAGCTCATTCTCATTTCTAAGTCAAGCGAAGCCAGAGACAGTCTTAGTCTTATTTCTCATAAAACAACATATGTGAGACAAAATCCAAGTCAGATCCAGCACCAAATACCCAGCCTCTGGGGGCTGGAATACACAACTGCCCCTCTCTAAGGGCATAATGCCCAGCGATAGTCGCGCGTAGGAGGTCGCAAAGCCATTCCACTTACTTATGGCGAAAGAAGCGCAGACGAGCAGCAGCAGCAGTCTCATATTGTCGGACGCCACTTTCATTCTGTGGAGGGGACAGGTGTCTTCTCTCCGCGCCGTTACCTGCTTTCTCGTCTCTAGAAGTGAGGAGCTCCTCCCTGCTCCTACCTCCCTTAAAGCAGCCCAGCACCTGAGGGCAGGTGGATCCTCCCTCGCTGGCCAAGGCCACATCCCAGAGCCCAGCACTCACTGAGCAAACGTACCCTCCAGGCTGCCTACTGAGCAGAAATGTGAGGGTCAGAGCCGGGGCCAAAAACCTGTGTCATGCCCCCCAGGCCTTCATCTCCTCCTGCCCCGTCCTAGAGAACCACAGATACAAACCCACAGAACACACGCCATTCACAGAACATTTGTTTTCGCTGCGGCCTCAGTCACCGCTGACTTATTGATCCGGGGAAAAGCAAACAAAGGATCCATGCTGCTCATTGTTCCGCACTGTGACAGCCGGTGCCATGCTGTCTTCTAATAACAGGTGATCAGTTTTAGGGATAGAGGAGTAGAGCAGGTGTCTGTCCGACCCGGCCGCAGGCACAGGACACGGCTAATAAAACCTAGAACATATACCTACTACTTATATACCAGGAGAGAGAACATATACCTACTACTTATATACCAGGAGAGAACATATACTTACTACTTATATACCGGGAGAGAACATATACCTACTACTTATATACCGGGAGAGAACATATACCTACTACTTATATATCGGGAGAGAACATATACCTACTACTTATATCTCGGGAAAGAACATATACCTACTACTTATATCTCGGGAGAGAACATATACCTACTACTTATATACCGGGAGAGAACATATAGCTACTACTTATATACCAGGAGAGAACATATAGCTACTACTTATATACC
>VKOC01022049.1:0-19150 GCA_009364415.1 Spea multiplicata | reverse complement strand
TCCTCCCCGGGCCCCGGGTTGTAAAAGGACTTCTTGCGCCCCCCAGCTAATCATGCTGGCTCTCACGGGCTGGAACAGCCGAGGATTGCCCCAGGAGAGACTTCCATTGGTTGAGTTTTTAATATCAGACCCCCCCACCAATGGTTACATTATTAACCGTATTTGCTCGATTATAAGACGACCCCCCATCTGAATATTAATTTAATGAAAACAGAAAAAGCCTGACATATAAGACGACCCTATAGGAAAAGTTTTACCAGTAAAATGTTAATTCATTGTAAGCCATTGTGAACCATTGTTTGGTTCAATAAAGCTATGATTGAGAAATTGTTTTTTTTACACCTGTCCCCCCCACCCAGTTATGCACATCTGCCCCAGGCTTGCCACTCTGCCCTAGAAATGCCTTATAAACCCTATATGGCACTGTGCCCCATGATATGCCTTGTAACCCTCTAAATGCCACTGTGCCACTGTGGGAAGGATGTGGACGCAGGTCTCGCATCTCTTTTGTTGGCAGGGAGAGGTGGCATTTGGGGTTTGCCTGTGAAGGGCGCTCCTCACTATCCATTGTCTGAGATCGGGGGGCTGTTTGAATGAGAGCGGGGGGGGGGGAATATCCGGGTCTCTCTCAGGTGTAAGATTTTCTTTGCAGTTCCATTTGTGGATTATAGGTGATCACTAATGGTACTCGATCTCTTTTTGTGGCTGCTGGTATCTCAGGAGGTTTTCTCCGGGGATATTGATGGCTTTCTGTATTTGGGAGTCTGTGATTTTTTTTCTATACCCATGGTTTATGAATTCCTCCCTGAGATTCTGGAGGTGTTTATCTCTGTCCATAGGATCCGAGAGAGAGATATATAGATAGATATAAAGATATCTTATATATTATGGTATATAAAGAGAGAGATAATAGATAGATATAAAGATGATATAAAGAGGAGAAATATATAGATAGATATAGATTAGAAAATGATATATATATTATATATGCGTATATAAAGATTATATTATATATATATATCTATATATGTATATAAGAAGAGAATATAGATATATGATTATATATATTATATATATGGTATATTAAAGAGAGATATTTATGTATAGATATAAGAGAGAGATATATAGATAGATATAAAGATATATATATATGGTATTATTAAGCAGAGAATATTTAGATAATTAGAAGTATTAAGAGAGAGATATATAGATGATATATAAAGATATACTTATAATGGTATATTAAAAAGAGAGAAGATATAGATAGATTAGATTAATAAAGATACTTATATATGGTATATATGGTATATAAAGATATATATATATGGTATATATGGTATATAAAGAGAGAGATATAGATAGATATATATATAAAGATTCACACTTAGGTTGTGTATTGGGGCTTGTGCACTTTGACCGTTATGTTTATTGCGATAGGAGCATACCTGGGAACTCTCTGGTGCCACGCCCCGCACCCCGCCCATTTTCCCTTTAAAAGGGGGGGTTCCCCCAACGTCCCCAATGTCATCGGGACCTCCCACTGATGTCAGGGGCAGTCCTGGCTGCGTCCCGCAAGGGAAGGCTCCGCGTAGCCCAGAAGTTCCCAGGTATGGATAGGAGTGATGGGAGTGATGGGAATGATAAAGGGCCTCTGTATGTCTATAAAGAGATTTCATTATAGATCAGCCGTTTCCAGCTCCAATAGTCATTTACAACATTAACCCCATCTGCGCTGGATTTGTCATCCAATTTGTGTTATTTTAATGTAGAAAAAAATATTAGCATGGCATTTTAGCGCAGGTGCTATGAAGATTTTATATATGGGTCCTTGGTGGTGGAGCAATCGGAGAGCAGGGTGGGCCAATGCTCCACCCCTCCCCCCGTTCAGTGGAAAATCCTTGCCAGCTTTTCCAGGAGGCTAGCAGTCTGCAGGATCCAGTCCGGGATTTCTATGGAGCCGGCATCAGCCTGATACCATGGAGGCTGATACTCAGGGAGACTGTTGGGGGAAGAGGAAGCTCCCTGCTCTCCCAGGGCAAGGAGAGGCCCTGAACAAGAAGAAGAAGACCATCCCTGAGCCAAGTGAGGCATCTCCTGCCCGGACCCTGTGTGTGCTGTCTGGGGGAGGTTTTCCAGAGCCTGGCGTAGCTGGGTCTGGCGGGAAGGTTGAGTTAGTGGGTAATTAGGCTGGTGAGTCTGGACCAGCAGAGTTTAGTTAGAGAGGGCTCCAAGTGGGAGCTAGGTGTTTCTTTTATGATTTGGTTTTGAGATTGAGCAGTTAAAAATAAAGCGCTGTTTTTGCTACAAGCTGGTGTTCCTGACTCTGGTTGTCCTTGAGGACTCTGCTTAAGACCCCAAACTGTGGCATTTGTGGCCCTCGTGCTACAGGGTTTGTCACAGTATCTAATGGATGTAATATCGAGTACTTGCATATTTCTGTTAATTTATTGCAGTTTCTGCTCCAGTGGCTGCAAAGTATTTTTCAGTTTTGTGAATATTGAGGGTTTGGCCCCCTGTGGAGGAAAAGCCACTTTCATTCATTTATTTATCATTATATTTATTTATACTGTTTGGATCTCTTATATTTATGTAATGTATGCGTGTTTGTATTGTAAGTATATCTATCCATTTGGTGTCACACTGAAAGGTCGGTCTCATCTTATATCACGTTGTACACAGAGCGAAAGCGGTTGAGATCAAAGTCTCCAGCGGGAAGGGCCTCCGTACTCACGTCTCAGGGACGATGTCACCCTGTTTGTTTTGTGACAAACCCTGTAGCACAAGAGCAATAACTGCCACGTTTAGGGATCTCCAGTCATCTGAGACGATAAGGGGCAGAAACACCAATTTACAGCAAACTGTGATTTATTTGATGGTATCCTCAAAAGCAAAATGATAAAAATAAAGCCCTCTGACATTGGAGCCTCATTACCATTGGAGCCCTGCTCCCAATTTGAAGCCCCGCTGCCACTGGTGTCCCGCTTCCATTGGAGCCCCATCTGTCGGGCTTTACTTTGTTGGCCCAGACCGACCAGCCTGCCAGTCTGGAAACCTCGCCCATGTCTCCTGGGCAGACAGCAGCAGCAGCGCCCCCCCCGTGGTGACTCAGCCTCTTACATCCACAATTTTTTATGGATGTAAGAGGCTGACAAAACCTAGACGCCAGGACAAAATTCTCTGTGGCCATGGCGACCTGGCACCTGGGATTTGTCGAGCCGTCTTCAGGACACGCCTCACCAAGTCCGGATAACATTCCAGATAACAAACTCATAAGCGCTGGCCAGGGGGGGGACAACACCGCCACCGCGGTCCACCATCAGGGCCGGGTCTGCGCCCCCCACCCACAGACAGCGCCCTATCAATACCGTCTTGTAACCCAGCATTGAATATGTCAAGCCCTATTGAAGTTAAATGAACTCTATCCTGACGCATGACGTCGCTGTAATCACCCTCCAACTCCTTGTGACGGACAACGACACCGCCAATACTAGAGACAAACTTCGATGTAGCTAAGTTAAATTGACGACGGCTACGTTCTACAGCCTTCGGATTAGATAAGGACTTCAAAACCTGACGAGGGATGACCTCAGACCAAACTAAGGTAACTTCCTTAAACAAAGCACAGCATTTCGCTAAATCCAATTTAACCGCGTGGATAAGGTCAATGGTGCGAGTTCTACCAAGGTCATTACCCCCAGCATGAACTAATAGAATAATAGATGAGGGAACAAACCTGCTCAAAGAGCAGCACTCAGAATACAACTGCTCCCACCTAAGGCCCCGCAGGCCGCGCCACAAATACGGACCTGATCCGATGGAAAACCAAGATTCCTGCCATAGACACGAGATTCAGACCCACAAGAAGCCCAATAGACATAGGAATGACCAATGATCCAGACAAAAGTAGGCGAACGGCCTGCGGGGAAAACGAGAACATAGGGTCGAAACCAGCGCAAGCAACACACCTACGGAAAATATTAGAAAATTGATAGTGGGTTAAAGGTAAGCCATTCTGATGAACCAACAACGGGCCGAGAAGAGATGGCCGAACCTTCAGGAAGCCGGACAAGAGGTGAACCGGACAGAAAGAACCACCCGTAGAAAACAAACACACAGGAACACCACGGCCCCGCTGATCCGTCTTAGATCTTCTAACCAAAACAGACACCGAATTAGGGGCCAAAGACAGATCCTCAACAGACAAGACACCAGGACGATACTTACTGAACGACACAAGCTCACCCACTCTGAAGGCACCAAAAAAAGGCAAGGGAAAAGGTAAGGGCAACCTGAAATAGAGGGGACTCATAGGGAGAGCTGCACAGAGACGGAGTGCGCCCAAGGATAGCCTTAAGCAATGCAATCAGGGAGTATCAGGGAGCTTATCCCTCCTCCAGCCCTTAGCCACTTTCCGTATAAAGAACTCGCTGGCAACATCACCCAGCCCATGAGCCGAAACAAAAAGGAGAGAGCGGACAGATCACGCTCCACCGTGGACCCGGAGACCCCAGCTGATCTGAGCTCGGACAGATATACCAGGACTGCCCACCTCCTACCGTCATCATCCAGAAAGCCACGGTCTGACTGGGCCAGGCGAAGCCACCTTTTCCACACCAGACCGTAAGCCTGACGAGACTGAACCGACAGAGAATCCTGAAGCAGGCCAACTATATTCCGGAAGCGAGGTTCCATAATTGCAGGGAAAAAGGAAGAACAAAAAGAGACGCCCCTGGAGCAGCCGACCGGAACCTCTGAAACTGAAACCGGGACAAGGAGTCTGCAATAACATTAGAAGAACCCGGAACATGCTTTGCCCTAATCCATATATTAAACTGGAGACAACGAAGGACCAAGTGACGAAGTAGAGCTAAAACCGGTGGTGAACTGGACGTGGAGCGATTGATGACATGGACCACTCTCATGTCAGAACGGAAAGGAATCCGCTGGTTGAAAAGCTCCAAGCCCCAAAGTTCAACAGCCACGATAATAGGGAACAGCTCCAGAAAAGCCATGTTCTTTCTGAGTGCCGAATCTCACCATTCAGGCGGCCAAACCTCAGCGCACCACTGTCCCCTAAAGTAGGCCCCGAAACCAATTTTGCTGGAAGCGTCGGTGAACAGCTCCAAGTCTGAGTGGCTGTTGCCAACACGTCTGGCCATTGTATTGGGCTAAAAAGGTCGACCACACTTGCAAATCCTCCTTAATCTGGTGAGTGATTCTGTCAAAATGAGAGGAATGCTTAATACCAATAGTAGCCAGCGACAATCGCCTATAAAAGGCTCGACCCATGGGCATCACTCTACAAGCAAACACCAGGTGACCCAACAACGACTGGACCTGTTTAAGCTTCATCTTGACAGCCCCCAAAAAACAGTTAAACAAACGGGAAAGAGTGTTTAGTTTAGCTCGTGGCAAACGAAAGACCATAGAATCGGTATCTATCTCTACGCCTAAAATAGACAGAACAGTGCAAGGGCCTTCGGTCTTATCCCTGGCCACAGGCACACCAAACTCCTGAGTAACCTCCATAAACGTGCCAAGAAGACGGCTGCAGACATCAGTAGCGATGGGACCCACAAACAGAAAATCATCTAAATAGTGCAAAGCACCACTCAGGCCGCACCTGCGAGACACAAGCCATTCAAGAAATGAGGAAAAAACTTCGAAATAATAACAGGAGATGGAGCAGCCCATGGGCAGACACATGTCATAGTAATAATCTCCATGGAAGAACATGCCTAACAAGTGGAAGCGGTCCGGGTGGATGGGCAGCAAACGGAATGCAGACTCAATGTCAGATTTAGCCAGCAAACAAGATTGCCCCGCAGCCCGAACCAGCTCCAATGCCCCATCAAATGATGCATTCCGAACCCTACTCTCCTCTTTATCGATACCATCATTAACCGAAGACCCCGCTGGGAAGGAAAGATGGTGAATTAACCTGTATTTTCCTGGCTCCTTTTTAGGAAGCAGGCCCAGCGGGGAGACACGCGGAGATTTGAAAAAGGAGGGTGAGAAAAGGGGCCTGCAATCCTACCGGCGGACACCTCAGCTCGCAACTTTTGTGCCACCAAATCTTCATTTAACAAAGCAGAACGTAAATTATCAGCAAACAACAACTCAGAAGAAGGAACAAAAGGTATCCAAAACCCCCTAGAAAAACTATCCTCCAGCAACAACGCGTCACGGCTATTGCTGTACTGCGCGAGCCACGGGCGCATCTTTACCACGCTCACCGGCGTCCTCTCTCTGGTGCCCTGCTTGGGACCTGTCCTACCTTTTTTAAAGCAGCGAAGGGCCGGATGGGCCTGTACCAGCGGCAGTGGCTGTCATTATAGAGCCAACATATCCCTTTTTTAAAAACTGCCGCTGCTCTGCTGGGGGCAGCGGCTGCCCAGTGAAAGGGCATCGGGCGAGACGGGGTCATTAACAACAACCACAAGTTACCATCCTGCATATTAAACGTGAGACCTGGCCTCACTGACATTTTCTGCCTAAATTGTTGGTCATATTTGAACCAGCACTGACCCCCGTAAACTTTATAGGCACCCCAAATAAGGTCTAAATACGCAAATAAAGATGGACCACGCTCAGGAAAACGTTCACATAAAATCCCTGCAACCAGTTACCAAAGGTACGGGGGAGCTGACGTGGCTTATCTGACTCAGGACCCTCAGTCCTCCTAGGCCTATCCACAGACTCCTTATCAGGCGGAACCAAAGACAGAGCATCAATAAAATCCCCTTTCCGTATTTTTTCCCGTATCTCAGTGGAGACATGTATACCCAGGGGAGCCATATCACAGGTACTTGCGGTGGGAATGGGCACCGGAGGCAAAACAGCCGGGGCCGCCTGGGCAGACATTAAGTCCGGCAGAAGCCTGGGGCGCAGTCTGACTGGTCAGACGCTCAACAACTGCCTTAAGGACAACTACAATGTCTGTGTTTTAGCCTTCATTAATATTCCTTGTGTGCATCCACAGACAGAACAATTAGATCTGTGTATTTGATTGCCTTTTAATTGTTGAAGAGCTTTGTAAAGAAGTGGAGCTTCCAATATATTCTAGAAACCCAGTCTTCTGACGAGGAACAAGAACGTATTTTTTTCTTCAATATATTAGAAATCCCATTTTAGAAGATTTATGTTCCAATCCGTGTTAACTTGCAAGTTTTGGAACAATAGGAAACTGTGGTCCAAGAACACTACAAATCCAACTCGCCCTGAAGAAGAGAGGCAACCGGTTTTATCATCTTCATGAAACACCACAGAGCTGCGGGAAGGGGCCCCTGGACCAGCAAGGAAGGGGGACATGACTGCTGGCCTAGGCCTAATGGCTTGTCAGTGTCCCCTGTCCTTATTGGCTGTACCTTGCAACTTTGTTGCAGGACTTAGGGGTTATAGGAAGGTGAAGGGGGATCATCTCCCTCTTTGCCTTCCTGAAGCTGCCACAGCATCTGTGATTGTCACATTGAGGCGGATGGTAGAAATGGCAGACGTTTCCACGTCTAGATGGAGACGTCACGGTGGAATCTTCTGACGGATCCTAAATAAATTGCCCTCTATTGCTTTCTTGGTGCTTTGTTAAAATCTGCAAATGCCAAAGGATCCAGAAGCAATAGCTATAGATGCTCAACTCAACCCTGAATTCAAACTTTCCACCTATCATTCCTGGAAGTTCTTCTGTATACATTGGGCAATCTGCGTCCATTATTTGAGTCCAACAATCTTACTTTAATACCGTGGTTAGTTTCTGGACGGACATCTATAAAGGAAAGCCTTCACACTCATCTGTGAACCTTTTGTCAGGTTCGGTTGATTGTCGGGTACCAAAATAAATTACAGAGCAGCCTGGGAATTATAATCTGCCTGGTGCCTGGAGGGCAATCTGTATCCCACCTATTCAAGTCTAATCACATTGTTTGGACCGATGTAAAGCAACCCATGCCATCAGTTACGCGTACTTTCATTGATGATTGTCTTGTTGGGAAACTTCCCCTACTTTGTCAACTAATAAAGACAATAGTTACATTCTAGTTGTCCACATTGATTGAATTGATGGGTTTGCTAAGCGTTAATTAGCTGGAGTTTCTACCATTTCTTTTAAAGCCCATTCAGCCGGAGGAGCTTTGGCATGGAAAGCCTTCTTCTCAGGGTTACAGGATATTCCTAGAGCAGAACCCCAGTGTCATGAGTCCACTAAACCTGTTGATATGTGCAGGGAATCAGCAGACAGGGGGTATTACAAATCCGGCAAAACGCTGGATTCTTAGATCTATATTTTATTAATCTATATTTTTATGTATTTATATATTAAATAATGAGGAAGGTAGGAAAAGTCTGTTATCTGCCTTCACACAGTGGCAGACTTATTGCCGGCATGTTCCGTCGCCTCCACGGTCACCGGAACGTGACAAACAGGATGCAGAGATTGATTTTCAGGATTAGAGACCGATGAGGTCTTTGGAGCATATGTGCCTCTGCATTTAGTTTTTTCACTAACTTCCAGCACTCTTTTGGGAAGAAGAGCGGTATCCATGCCTGTGTCACCACGGACAGCCATCTGCCGGTTGCCATGAATCCGTGTAATATTAGCTGCCGTTGACTTCCCCCCAGAGGTTACCTCTGAATACTGCAGTTCATTGTTACTTCTACAAAGAAAGAAAAGAAATCCGATTGCAGAAACCAAACGCCTCCAGAAAGAGAAACCCGAGAAGAGCTTCCTGACAAGAGGCGACTCAAACCCTTGGCTGCTGGAGAAAAGTATTCGGTCAATCGCTGGATTTCACAATATGGATCAGGGATTCATAAAGAATATAATAAACCTCTGGTTGTGATTCCAGCACAAGGGGGCAGGGAGCCGGGGGCAGGGAGCCGGGGGCCAATACACTGACTATTCCCATCACTGCTAAAGGAAGGACCTTTGTGGATGACCTTAAACCAAATATATCATGAATTTGTGTTACTGGCCTCACCTGTTGTTTCTCTAAGTCAAATTGTTATAGTCCACCTATTGTACAGCGCTACGGAATTTGATAGCGCTATATAAAACATTAAATAATAATAATAATTTTGGTGAATTTGGTGAATTTGAGGTGAAAGGACAAAGGACGACCTGTCTGCATAGACTGGAGGGCACCGTAGTACTGAATGGGTGATGATGAGAAGTTATGTTGGGGGCAAGAAGATGGAGGGGATGATTGTGATGCAATATGGGGGGAAAATGGCAGGGGATGATTGTGATCGCATATGGGGGGATAATGGCAGGGGATGATTGTGATGCATATGGGGGAAAATGGCAGGGGATGATTGTGAATGGTAATATGGGGGGATAATGGCAGGGATCGGATTGTGATGCATATGGGGGGATAATGGCAGGGGATGATTGTTATGCAATATGGGGTGATAAAGATTTTGGCCGGGCTGTGGGGTGTATGATGATGGTCAGGGACAGCCCTACATTTACACATACATACATACTGTACACATGTGCTCACTCTAACACCTTACACATACATACACACACAGCCACTCTAACACCATTCACTTACGCATACATACATGACACCGTACATATAAATGCAAACACACACTCTTACAACATACACTTAACACAGCCACTCTAACACCATACACTTACACACACACACCGCTCCAACACTTACACATATAAACACATAAATATATACATAAGTTGATGGACATTGGGAGAACCTTCGTTTATTTAATGGAACAACAAACGAGTTAATAAATTGCATTGATATTTGTGTTCTATTAAGAAATGGCGATATAAGTTTTATTAGCCCTGAGACAGAGGCTATGCCAAAATTTTCCTGAAACAATATCAGGTGTGCTTCAGTGCGCACATACATTTGCAACAGGAAAAAAGGTTTACTTCGGTTTTTATTTGGTTATTTAGTTATTTATTTGGTTATTTACTTAGTTGTTTTGTTGTTTATTTTTTTGTTCATTAATTTTTCAATTATTTAGTTATTTATTTTGTTATTCATTTCATGGTTCACTTATTTATTTATTTTGTTATTGAATGAGTTATTTGGTTATTTATTTAGTTATTCATTTTGTTATTTACTTTTATGTAGTTATTTGTTTATTTTGTTGTAGATTTATTTATAAATGTAAACAAAGAAAATGAGACAGGGGCCATGAATATTCCACGGAAGATTTTTGCTGGTGGGTAGGCGGCAATTAGACTGAGTGGGGGGCACAGTGGGTTGCTGTGCTTTCCTA
Organism: Spea multiplicata; assembly: GCA_009364415.1. Classification (NCBI taxonomy): domain Eukaryota; kingdom Metazoa; phylum Chordata; class Amphibia; order Anura; family Pelobatidae; genus Spea; species Spea multiplicata. The sequence continues at coordinate 8,905 of VKOC01022049.1, read as the reverse complement.
AACATCTTACATTTCAGTGTCATCAAGGGCAGGAGACCTCAGTTGGGTCTGAGCCTTGCCTTGACTGGCCACTCTACTGAATAGACCCCAAAAAATTGTGCTTTTTTTTAAACTTTTTGTATAACAAACTGGATTTTAGACATTTTTATTCTTTTAAATTATGTATTTTACAAACCTAAGAAAATACAATTCCAGATTCAAGAGAGACGACTGAAAGATAAAAAAAGATGTGAACGGAGAGCGAGACAGCCGTGTCCAGTGAGTGACGGAAAAAAACATTTAAATGTAAGTTGTCCATGAGGGGCCCGGACTGGAGCCATGAGTGAGACTCTTCACTAGAGGATCCTTCAAGAGCCAACGGCCACAGGGCGACTCCTCACAGAGACACAGAGCCAGCGATGACGCCTGGACAGGGAATATAAACACAGAACACTATAGCATATAGCAGGAATATAGCAGGAATATAGCAGGAGTATAGCAGGATATAGCATTCAGGGGAAGCCTAAGGAGGTCATGGAGGAAGGGAGGATGTATGCATGTACGTCAGAGTGAGAGTGCATGTGTGTTAGTGTGTGTGTTAGTATGAATGTGTATATGTAAGTGTACATTAGAGGGAGTTTGTATTAGCATGAGTGTGTCAGTGTGTGTATGTGTAAGTGTGTGTGTGTCAGTGTGAGTAAATATGTGTGCTAGTGTTAGTTTCTGGGGGGAAAGCGGCCAATGGGGTCACTTGGCTTTACCTGCCCAAGAAGGTGCCAACCCCCCCCCCCCCGAACACATAAGATATCTCATGTAAATATGTTTGTTGCTTTGAAAGTGTTTATTCTTGTATTTTGAAGCTGTTTGTTGATAACATATTTTTTATGTTTCACTGTGTTGAATTTGCTGTATTTTTGGTGTTTTTCTACTGACTTTTGTGTCGGATCTGTTACACATACCTGTGTGGCACACACTTTGCGTGTCTGATCAGTTTGCTGATCTTTGTCCTTTGGGACTAACTCCAGAATACACCGACTGAGGGGGAGCAGAAAGCAGCCGTGACCCACAATCATAGTCAGGCGTCCTGCGGATAACGGGGAAGAGGAACACCGGGAAGACGGCGTGAGGGCAGTGGTGCAGGGCAATAAGAAAGAACAGAATGACAAAGGGTCAGAAGGGCTAAGAGAGTCTGAGGGTCTCTTTGGGGTGAAAAGAGCCAAAAGGACTTTCTTTACACGTTGAGAACTAACCTGATTTCTCTTTAATACGTTTTATAATGTTGTCCGCACGGAGTTTGGGGCTTTCTGCATAAAGCTCCTCAGGGGATGGTGTTGAATCTGGAGAGCTACAGGGTGACAGAAAAGTGGTGAGACAGCCGGGAAGATCCATCTGAAACGTCGATCTGAATTTATAAAACCAGATCCAGTCCTCTAGGCGTAATGGGCTTGATTATATTCCCTTTCTACACCTTAACTGCTGTTACTGGTGGTGGAGAAGCATTGTTTGCCATTGAGGCCGCGACATCTGGACTAAAGTAGCTGCATTTCCACTCAGATTTTGCCCAAAGCCTTGTGCCCCCTCCACCCCTGCATGCTCAGAGGATGACCTGGGGAGGAGGTGGTGGAAGACTGCTTCCCCAATTGCTGCTTACCTGTTGCAGTGTGATCAGCATATTTGCCTGCATTGCACAGCATGAATACATTACTTGTGCCATGTAATATGAGAGGGCAGACGAAGGTCCTCTCCTGCAACGGAGCTATTTGCAGGGACCCCAACAGAGTCCATTATGGGCATCAGTCAGGAACGGACCGGCCATCTGGCCGACAGTGACACACACTTACCCAATCTGCCACTGGCTAGCAGCTGGATATCCCCGGCCATGCGATGCAAGCATAGTGTGTGGCGGCAAATATCCAGCTGTGGCCATCAAGCGGCTACTGGCCTTAAAGTGCCAGGGCTGTCCCATCGTCACCAGTCCAGCTCCTTTTCGGACTGCTGCGGCCTGAGGGGTTCCCTGTCTCCTGTAGATCCTAGCAGCTTCATCCCTGACCCCCGAGGGAGTTCCTCCTATCTGCCGCCTGTGCTGGACGACCTTCCATGTAACTCTGCACTCGGCATTTACCTCCTGACCTGTATAACGCAGCTAAAAGACTGGAAATCTATGTGCAAGGAAGCTGAAGCAGCTCCTGCAGCCTTTCCTGTTTCTGTTGTTTCTTAATAAATAGATTAATAAATCTTCTTTCTCCAGTAAGTTCTTATGAGCCTCTGTGTTGCTGCCGGTTACATGCTGTCTATCTCCGTGTAATAGACCTCTCTGTGTTTCCGCAGCTCTAATGTTTGTCTCATGACAGAGTTCTCTACAGGACAGCTGACATAGGAGATTGATACTGACTGTGCTAAGAGTTTCCCTGTTTTTTTTCCATTTCACACGTATGTAACCTGTTTGCGGTGTCCATGTTGTATCCGTGCTGTTCAAGCTCCTCTAGTGTCACAAACCGTGGGGTTGAAATCTTGTTGTTTTCAGTCCAACCATAAAGACGCCAATCCACACAGATCTTCACCTGGTGATCCAGCTGCATCCCTGCAATACATGTTTACAGCATATAACATGCAATTAGCATGTTTACAGCACGTAACATTAGGGTAAATTAGCATGTTTACAGCACGTAACATTACAGTAAATTAGCATGCTTACAGCACGTAACATTACGGTAAATTGGCATGTTTACAGCACGTAACATTACGGTAAATTGGCATGTTTACAGCACGTAATGTGCGGATAAATTAGCATGTTTACAGCATGTAACATTAAGTAAATTAAGCATGTTTACGGCATGTAACATTAAGTAAATTAGCATGTTACAGTGCACGATAACATTAGGGTTAGATTGGATGTTTCGCAGAACATAATTGTGGCAGATAAATTAGCATGTTTTACAGCACTGTACCAATATACAGTAAATGAGCATGTTTACAGCACATAAAGTGCGGAAAAGTTAGCATGTTTACAGCACGTAATGTGTGGATAAATTAGCATGTTTACAGGGCGTAATATTACGGTAAATTAGCATGTTTACAGCACATAATGTGCAGATAAATTAGCATGTTTACAGCACGTAACATTACAGTAAGTTAGCATGTTTACAGCACGTAACGTGCGGAAAAGTTAGCATGTTTACAGCACGTAACATTAGGGTAAATTAGCATCTCTACAGCACGTAATGTGTGGATAAATTAGCATGTTTACAGCATGTAACATTACAGTAAATTACCATGTTTACAGCACATACTATTACTGTAAATTAGCATGTTTACAGCACATAATGTGTGGATAAATTAGCATGTTTACAGCACATAACATTAGGGTAAATTAGCATGTTTACAGCACGTAATGTGCGTATAATTTAGCATGTAGCCCATAGGACAGCGCAGCTATGTGGAGGGGGCCTTGACTTGTTGAGGAGATGGGATTAGGATAATGGGGTTGAGGGAGCTCCTGTATAAGTAACTCTCTCCATTTTGTGTCTGTCACTTCTAATCTAATCTTACCTGAATCTTCCCTCCCAACCCGTTGAGAGTAGGGTGACCATGTTCTTCTTTCTTATATTTTTACTCTAACAGGTCTCATATTCCATTTAAGCCTTTTGAAATACTGTAGGTTATCAGTTACCTTTGAGGATGTGATGAGCCGTTTGGATACAGCGCAGGGCAGGAGAGCAGAGAACAGAGTCGCACTCTAGGGGAGCATCCAGAAGTGCCTCACCTGGGGTACATAGTCATGAAATGTCATTAACCCCACGGTATTGGAAGCCCCCATATGTTCCTTAATGAAGCAACTTATGGCAACTCCTTTCTTACCCACAAGTCTGGCCTGGAAGGTCCCGCACGAGGACAGCGGTGGATCCCATTCAAAGTCTAACAGCTTCTCCCGGTCTGGCAGCCTCGAAGGGAGGTTCAGGTCTGTTCGAGTATAAACCCCTGGGGCAGAGCAGAGGGGATGGGCGGTGAAGAGCAAAGAAATAAAAGGCTGCCCAAACACAACTAAAGCCCCATTTATTTTTATTTGATCACTAAGCATGTGCATATTATCCTGCTCCTAATGGCATTGCAGGGGTGACCCCGTGTTAACCTATGTTACCCCAGAGATGGTGAAAAAAACCAAAGCCAGCCGCTCCAACCCAAGTTTCTTAATGAGATGAATAAGGCTTGTTTATCCTTTATAACAGAGGCTCCAGTCTGCGGAGGCCATCAGAGCTCAAATCTCAAAAAACAAAGGAGATGAAGAAGTAATTTCTGAGGCTTGAGGCTGGTTCTTGATGTTCTTTAGCATAATTCCTCTCATGTCTGAAAGTATTAACTTTATGAGAGTTTACGTACCTTTAATGAGAGCTCGCTCGCTCAGCCAGTTAGGTCCAAAAACCTTGTCCACGCTCTCTCCATGACTCACTATTAGCAATCTTCGACTGTGCACCTGAGTGATGACAAGAAGCATGAAAACAAGGGCGAGGATCCTCCCCGACCATTGCCCCAGGGAGCGCCACTGAAATGCCCATCTGTCCTATTGTGGTTGGTGTAACATGATGGCCTCTTTCTCTTTTGAAAATGGTTCCACCATATACGTGACCCAGGATCTAGCCTTTTGCCCTTCCTGAACTGTCCCCACCTGGCTTTCCAGACACTTTGTCTCCTTGTCCTCTGGGCCAAGTCTCACTTCCTGGTGAACCCTGGAGAGACTGTACCTGTACGAGCTAAAAGATGGACAAAGTCATGTCTCAGGTAACGTACATCATGTAGACGGATCTTACTGCCAAAAGTGATCAAGAAACTGATCGGCAGGACCTGACCATTTGTCATTGGACTAATTGCATCTCTGCATCACTGTCTGTATCCTTACCGGTGCTTGACCCAAGTGGCAGTGTCTTTCACCTTCTCCAAATAATTCTCTGGAACCATCCCTTGACACCCTGTCCTGTGGGAAATGGCCATTAACCATCCATCGGTTGTGCTGGGCTGGCGTATTGTGTCCCTGTAAACGACTTCTCCCGGACTGAGCTTCAACTCATCGGCATTATTTGGCTTGAAAGGGAAGAGAGCTCGGAGGGTCTATGAGGAATCATTTGGACTCGGTTCAGAAGATGCACAGAACCCTCTTGATCAGTGCCCTCTGCATTAAAAGGAGTGATGGAAGTGGGCTTGTGGCTAAAATTAGGGCTGTACCTAGACTGTTTGGCACCAGGGCGGTTCCCATATTTGGCACCCCCTTGGCCCCAATTGTCCCCTCCCCAGTAACTTACATACGCCTTGGCCCACATTTTTACACACACGCTCCCATTAGACTTACACACTCACACCAACACACATGCACACTCACTAACACACACATATACCCTACACACCCCTGTTAACACATACTCCCTCTCATACACATTTACATAAACACATTCATGCTCAGCACACACTTACACATACACATCCATGCTCTCACAAAAACACACATCCATGTCCATACACACTTACACATACACGTCCATGGTCACACACACTTGCACATACACATCCATGCTCACATGTACTTACACATCCATGCTCTCACACCAACATTTAGACATCCATGCTCATACATACTTAAACATACACATCCATCCTGACACATTTACCCATACACATTCAAGCTCACACACACTTACACATACAAGTTGTGTTACTTGACCTCCCTGGTCTGGTCCAAATTAGTTCACAAAGGGCTGTTCCTACCTGGACAGACCCCATCCTGGTTGGACTGGCACACTGGGAACAATTTTGGACCGACCCCTGCCAACTATGTCACTGGTTAAAACAGAATAATTAGGAGCAACTCCATAAAGGTTTATTAAACCAAAGCATGTATGGACCTTATCCTGCACTTGGATAATCCCAGCATCATAGGTATGAGTATGAGAAATGCCTTGCTATGCCTATGCTATTTATCCTTTACAGAGTGTCAGCTACTGCTCTTTGTTCTGGATCAGACATATGTGCGGTGACTGCGGCTTACACTGGTTCCATTCTGATAAATAGTATTTCCAACGTTTCCTGACTCTTGCCCGATCAACACATCTCATGTAAAATAAAACACATAGAGCACCTTACAATGAACGAACCGCATGTCCCTGGAAAACAGGACTGCCTCCCACTCGCAGCTCTGCGTAGGGCACAAGGATTTGGCCAAATGCTCCAGGGTCCCCTGGTGATGTGGAGAGAACCTGTGGGCCAATGTGATGTGGAAATCTCTCGACAAGAGCTTTACTGAGCAGTCTGCAAAGGGAAAAGAGAGACAGAGATATCCAGAGAGGCTTCTACAACACAGACACATAGCCTGCATGGAACCATCCCCCAAATAAACACGACCATGTTTAATGATACATTGTGCACAGGACAGCTTCTATCCCGATATCCAGTTCCCATTCTGACATTCCCCCCATATCCCCCAATGCACACAGAACCAGCACCTTGTCTGTCTACCTGCCAGCTTTTTGGCCTCTTCACAGAAGATGTCCATGAATCTCCTGATAGTGGTGGCTGTACCCTCGTTTATAAAGAAACCAATGAATGAGCTTGAAGAATAAAGGGAGAGGGATATTGTCTTGGGAAAGGAGGGAAGGATGAGGTCTCCAGCTCTCCTCAGTGCTCTATATAAGGAGTCCACCTTCCGATCTTCACACTATAGGAGAAGAAGACAAACACAATGGGTCAACAAGGTCCTCAAGGTGTCCTGAAGCCACTGATGGGAATCACTGCTCATGAAGTTTGCCAAGCATAACAAATACAGTTGTTGTTTGTGTGCGCTGCATGCGCCTATTCTGGCTTGTCTCACAAACCCTCATTCTCTTTCATCCTATATTCTTCTGTGTTAGAACACTTAGATTTTTCTATTTCGACTAAACAAGCATTGATATATAGCCTATATGGACAAAGGAACTGGGACACCTGAACATTACACCAACAGGGACTTTGATGACATCACATTCTACATACATAGACATTAATGTGAAGTCGGCTCCCCCCTTGGCAGATATGACGTCTTCTGCTCTTCTGGGAAGATTTTCTACAAGATTTGGGGCATTTCTGTGGGATTTTTGCCCGTTCATCCAGTAGAGCGTTTGTGAGGTCAGACACTGATGTTGGACGAGACTCCCGGCTCACAATCTCTGTTCCAGTTCATCCCAAAGGCCTTCGATGAGGTTGAGGTCGGCCAAGTCCTTCCACCCCAAGCTCATCCAGCCGTGTCTTTATGGAGCTCGCTTTGTGCGCCGGGCGCCGTCACGCTGGGATAGATAAAGGTTTCCCCAAACTGTCCCCACAAAGCTGGAAGCCGAGCATCACCTAAAACGTCTTGGTGCTGAAGGAGAAATGCGACCCACGTTAGAGGGAGTTTTGGGGTAAATATACTGTATTTAACCAGTATTCTGGACCAGGCATAGGGCAACAGTTAAAGGGGGCAATAACTGGATTGTCCTACAGGGCAAATAGAGTCCACTGTGCCCCACGGCTCCATCAGCTAGTTGGTACATGGGAGTGAAGATGAGGGAGTCTCCAGTACACATTCGCCCTGGGCACTCCCTGCAAGTGTCTGTCTAATGAGACAGGCCTTCCCAAAACACATAATCTCCCAACGCAGGACCGTAAGGCTTTATAACCATTAAGAAATAACCAAACCCGACGAGTCGCCCTTCGTAGTGCTCTCTACATTAGGATAAAGTCACCCTGAAAATGCCATATTAATCATTTATCGCACATTCGTAAAATCTATGTGTTATTAAAGTCTATGCTTAATATGGTGGTTTCAGACTCCACAGTGGCGCATGCTAAACATGTCATCTGTGTAACAGCAGCCTAATGGGAGGGGTATTAGAGTTTAACCTCAACCACAAGGGGCTCATAGATCCATGAATCTACCCCAAAAATCAGTGAAACTGTAACTTATTCTGCCTCTCAGAGTCTTTTAACCTGTAAGACACAGGCTTAGGAATCTTTTTGTTTGTTAAATTGAGCTCAGGTCTTGATCAAAAGCCACAATGTATAGAGCAAACCACAAAGTCGTGTGGGTTACCACATGCCGTTTCCTTTAGCGTGTCTTGGGTGCAGCCGCTGGTAGGACGGTGAAGCATCATTCTTCATATCCTGTGCAGCTTTACATGATTAGTGTGTGTGTTAGTGTCAGCATCAAGGTATGTTAGGGTAAGTGTGGGTGTTAATGTGAGTGTCTGGGTATGCTAGTGTAACTGTGTCTGTTTCTGGGTATGTTAGTGTAAGTGTGTGGGGTGATATGTAAGTGTGTACGTCTGGGCATATTAGTGTCCGTGTGTGCATGTCTGGGTGTGTTAGTTTGAGTGACTGAGTATGTTAGTGTGCGTGTGTGTCTAGATGTGTTAGGGGGAATGTCCCATTGTACTAGTGTCTGAATGTGTGTGTTAGTGTGAGTGTCTAAGTATGTTGGTGTGTGTCATTCCTTTTGTGTGTTAGTGTGTGCACATGTGTGTGAGCGTCTGGTTGTGTTATTGTGAGTGCCTGGATACATGTGTGTTAGTGTCTGGATATGTGTGTGTTAGTGTGAGTGTCTGGATGTGTGTTCCACAGGTGCAAGACACTCAGGCATTAAGTGACCAATGAGCCTAGCAGGGTGATGTAATGTACGTAGTGGGGCGACAGAAGGGAGAGGGAGCTGCATGAATGATGGGAGAAGGAGAATGAATGGGCTGGGTGAGTGCATGTATATGTAAGTGTTTGCTGTTAGAGTAAGGGCCCCCCTGGACGGTCAGGAAGGGGGAACATGACTGCTGTCCCCCTGCCTGGGGTCAGTAGTTCATGGTCCGGTTCAGGATATGGGTTGCAACATTGTTGCTTTAATGTACTGGGGAGGAATAAAGGGGAAACTTTCCTTATTCTG
>VKOC01022048.1:0-25307 GCA_009364415.1 Spea multiplicata | reverse complement strand
TGTGTGTTTGGGTATCGGTGTGGCAGAGCCTGTCCTGGGGTGTGTGTTTGGGTGTTGGTGTGGTAAAGCCTGTCCTGGTGTGTGTGTTTGGTTATCTGTTTCCTGGCACTTCATTTACAGTGGGAATTATTTCATTTTTACTTACTCAGAGATAAAACGCCCTCCTGAATTTGTAGTGACTTCAGGGGACTATGGCGCTTGTGACCGCTCTCTGAATTGGTCACAGTACATCCTGGGGGTGGGTTTTCTGTGTTGCTGAATGGCTTGCTATGGATTCCCCCAACTTTTTTTTTAAATTAGGGGTCCCTGGAGCAGATTTCTGTGTTGCTGAATGCCTTGAAACTCTAGGTCGCTTTCTGAGCTCATTAAATGCCATGATGTGCATGTCATCAGCCGTTAGCGGACTGATTTAAGAGGTTAATGAAACTATGTTTAATAGTTGGTCTCCAACAACATTGATGATAGCATAGCCTTCAGGTGTTGTTGTAATATAGGAGCGCTAATTGAGATCAGTGGTAACAAAGAACAGATTTGTCCTTGGGATTCAGTTTATAGATAGTAGGCTGTTCAACCTACAACTGTCACAACCCTACTGGCTGGTACCCATGGTTTGACATGCAGTTATATCCATTAATCAGAAGACACATCCTATGTGACCACAGTCCAGCACAATAGAATGACTGAAACAGATTAGAAGATTGAAAGATTGAGGGGCATGTTAACAATAGGGCAAAATGTGCACTGGCTAAATGGCCCTTGGTGGAGTCCTTTGCCTGCAGGGTTACTTACAGAAACACAGACTAAGAGTATGAGTAGTGATATCAAATGGTGTTCCTACTTCCTATGGTACTACATGATCACCAAGTAAGAAGATTATTTTGTGGTCACATTGTGTAGTCCATAAAAGTGGAAGGTGCACAGCCTTATGCCTGAAAGGAAAACACAACTTTGAATTCACAGTAGCAAAAGGACCTTATGCAGTAAACAGGAGCATGCATCCGTGTGTATGGAAGTGCCAAGGAAAGTGTCACTTTGTTCGGACAGAATGCTGCCCTCTGTTGGTTTTACATTAAGTAGCATAATAACTTTGGATTTCAAGCATATGGAACAATGCTACTCAATGTAAAACCAACAGAGGGCAGCATTCTGTCCGAAGATATATTAGCCATAATTTGCATTTATTCCCATGATCCTTTTGTCTAGCAGTTTAATACAAAAAAACCCCAAAATAAATAGAAAAAAAGAGTTTGCAAGTTCGACAGAATTAATGTACGCGAGTTCGAAAATTTAACTGTTGCAGCGAGGAGACCAGCTGATCATGGGAATATATTTTATTTAAATAATTAATAAATGAAAATGAACACACTACCACATATGGCTAATATATCATCGGACAGGAATGCTGCCCTCTGTTGGTTTTACATTGAGTAGCATAATATTCTGCCCGAGAATATATTAGCCATATATGGTAGTGTGCTCATTGGTCGCCAGCAGGAGGCCCCTGATACGCACATTTAAACTACTGGCGCCAGAGCTTAACCGAATAACGAATAAAAAACGAATAAAAAACGAATATTCCCTCAAAGAGAAGACAGGAACGGGCGAATATTCACGGAATACGAAGATTTTTTTTTGCACGAAGACGAAGAGCCCCCTGGTGCCCAAGTCTACTTTGTATGCTGAGAAGAGCAGTTGGAAACTCCATACAATAAAAGATTACAGAAAAGATATATTCCGCTGGTGTTCCATTCAACAAGGTTCACTCCGTAATGCATAGCCTTTTATAAGGGGGAATTTCTAAATATTTAATTTTACAGCGTTTTTATACTAAGTCTATTTTTTTCAGTTCTATATCAAAGCAATCAGACCCTATATTCATTCTGTGAAAATTAGTATATTGAACAAAAAAAGCTTTTACTGTAGATAGCACAGATAGCCTCCATATACTTTTAGAACCCTGTTGAATTCATTTTATTCCCTATAATTTATTTTAATGCAGTATTAAATTGTATTTTATTGTTGAGTATCACAGCCTATTAATTTACAGCACTTCAAGTTTTGTAGAGTACGTAAAAATGTAGAGTTTCCATATTATAAAAGAGTTAATGAGGTCTGAATGTTCATCTCAGTTTACTTTGCTTAAAATGTCATTATTTCCTGAAAGCAGCATACAATATAATGGAAAAATTAATATGAACGAACTGTGTATGCCAGGGGTTGACAAATTTGGTTTGGATCTAGGAGCCACCCAAAATAGGAGACAGGCATGTGGAAGCAGTTGGAAGAGAAGGTAGGGAGACATTGATAGAAAGAGTCTAAGAGTAAGTGAGACCCCATAATGCCCAGCCTGCCAACATTCTATTGTGATACTTCCTGTGCATCGTAAGTAGTTCTCAGCAGCATTATATATTGGGAGCTATTCTGCACAACTATTTGCCTGGCTTATTTTATAGTTATGGGAGTTATGCTGTACCACTGTCAATCTCTGACTATCTATGGTGTACCAGCCTCAGTGCCTGGCTAATTGTATTATAATAATAGGAGTCAATGCTGTACCACTTACTGTTTATGAGCTGCACTGTATCATATCTATGTCTGACTAAAGGTACACTGAGGGCTATGTTATAACACCAGAACACGCATAATGGGAATTGTATTACACAACCTTTAAAGTGTCAAAGGTGACTTTACTGTCCCATTGTCCCTAATATCTCATTAAGCACATGCAAAACTCTTGCTCAGGCCTCGATCAGCACAAAATTAATTTGAGTTTGGGGAAATGTGCTAATGTATTATCTGCAGTTCTACTATCATACCTTTCCTTGTTTATCTGCTTTCTTCAAAATATAAGATGGGAGGTACTGTTCTTACCTTATGCTTAAAAGAGCTAGCTACATCTCTGAGGCACGGTATGTACTTAACCGTGTACCTAACCAAACATTTTTTAGCCTAAAAAAAATAGGATGTGACATTGGTTATCAATCAATTATATTCTACGACTGTTCATTTGCTTTAAAAAAGCTGTGAAATATGTTACTGAGCTCTTCCATTTGAAAACAATACAATGATATACTGTGCTACTCCAGGGCTCGACAAATGCCAGGTTGCCATGTTATCCCTGCTAGAAGCTAAAAGTAAAGAGGAGTGAGGGAGAAAGAAAAGAGGTAAAGAACAATGGAGAAATTGAAAGAGAGAAAGTAGAGAGAACAAAGAGAGATAAAACAAGAAGGGAATAAAAAAAGACAGATGAGAAAGAAAGATTATCAAAATGTTCAATCTGGGTCCTCGGCAAGTCCTATGTTTGCAAAGTGGGTGTCAGGGATATTTATTTGGGCCTGCAACCTGTGATCTATGCCTGCAGTGTAGGGTTTCCATGCATTATCTATATGATCTATACCTTCAATGCCGAGTCTGCTTGTGATATTTTTTTTCCATGTGATCTGTACCTCCAACACTGGGTTTGTGTGTTATTTATTTATACCTGGGTCAACAATAATCACCTTTTGCCTCTATATGTACTTTATACATGGATCCCTTAAAAGTGGTGATCTGGCTATTGCACCTCTTACCCGAGTTTTGTCTAAATGCTGTTTTTTTAGACAGCAGTGTTTAATAATGCTTCTACTACCCCCTTAATTTTAAGTGGAAGGATTTTCCATCACCTTTACCCAGCATAACTTATGTAATGTTATTTATACATGCACATACAAGGTTTGTATGTCTTATTCAGTAGATCTATATCTGCAATACTGCGTTTCCATACATTGTCTATTTACTTATTTCATTTGTGGTGTTCAGTTAGATTTAGATAAAATGATACAGCCACAATATACAAACTTTTTTTCTCAAAGATCATGGATTACTTAACTTTTGGTTCTAGTCATCTTTATGTGTAAATGTAAGATGTGTTATTTTTGTTGATAATAAAGGTTTGTTAGTATATATATATATAAAAAACCTGGCTCTTAACTTTTTAGCTACATCCTACATTCAATTTTCAAGCCCTGCCTTACTCATGTAGTTACCCACGTCTGTCTCTATTATAGAGATTAAATGAATTTTAAGTAAGAAATATGTCCTATTCTAAAGAAAATAAAGATATCCCACAAAATATACTGTATGTAATAAGTAAGAGAAAATAAGTATTTGGTAAATATATTAACGAAAACCCATTTTATCGAGAATTGATAAATTTGTGAGAACATTAATCCATTTAATCAGCTAATACATTAGTAAAACAAGTTAATAATTAATTGACAAATAATACATTGTTAAATGAATTGTAACTAACATATACTTACACGCTTTATCATCATACAATGACAAAAATGTTATGCTCACAATCACACATTAACACCATACACTCACAGTAACACACATAACACCATGCACTCCTACACGCTAACACCACACATGCATACACTATCCAACAACATACACTAACATACACACACTGACTCTGGCACATTACATACTAAAAGAACAGTACACACACACATTGACTCTACCACTATACATATACATACCCTGTAATACTCTACATGCACATACACTACTCCAACCCCCTCTTACATCATGGAGACTTGTTTGAGCTGCCTGCTTCAGCTTCACTGCTTTCAGGAAACAGCTGCTTCTGTAAGTAAAGAATATAATACTTAAAAGCTGTCAAATCATATTAAACAATATTTTTACTGACTTTCTGACCCTGCACAGCTTAATAACCAAACATTTTCAGATAATCTAATTACAAATGTATTCATAAAATGATGGATCAATTAAGTATTGCATGTTCCTCTTCAAGGTCTACATTTTCCTAATTTCAGAGACGCTTATGTTCTCTTCCACTATTAATTGTAATATCGTAGTATCACTATTGCCCTAAACAGACTTGAGTTGATGCATCTTGTCTTTGTACCCGTTTCTACTTGTTTTAAATGGCAGATTACCAAATACCTGTGCCATAAGGGGCATAAGACAGGTTTGGCACAATCCCTTGGTGTTAGAGGAGGTTAAAATGTCAAAAAACCTTTCTGTACCTCTCTCTCCACAACCAATGCCCTGTGATTTTATATAAATACATACCATCTAGAGGTAGTGGGCATATGGGGCTTTTTATCATTTTATTTGATTTATTTATTTAAATTCAACACATCAGAGATGGAGAGGGGGAGATGCACAGCATGGGGTGCATTACTCTCCTCTGAAATCTATTTTTTCTTATCTCCCTGACCTAAATGGGGCTTCAATTTTGAACCTGCCATTGGGAACAGTAGGGGAAGTTGATAGTTGCCATGTAGGAGATAGGAGGATCAGTGTCAGGGCTTCCAGACAGCAGCAGTAGAGCCCCGTTATTATTATAATTTAGTTTTTTATAATTCTGTAGCCCTGTACAATGGGGAGACAGGACATAACAGTATATAACATAACAAGTAAGCTTATAGAAAAAACAGTTGAGAAGGGCCCTGCTCAAATGAGTTTACAATCTAGAGATCTACAATTTTGTCTTATTTACATTGTTTTCAATAAAGGTGTTTTGCATTATTTTGTGGGTTCATGGTCCCTAACACTCTGTATACCAATGTATTTTAGAGTCAAATGTGAGGTCTTTTTGGCTAAAGCTTGGCCGAAGTTGGGCCACACAACAGGACAATGATCCAAAACACACTAGCACATCTACAACAGAATGGCTGATAAGAAAAATAATCAAGGTGTTACAATGGCCCAGTCAAAGTTGAGACCTTAACAGGATTGAAAGGCTGTGGCGTGACCTTATGAGAGTTGTACATAAACAAATGCCTGCAAACCTTAATAAACTGAAGCAATGTTGTAAAGAAGAGTGGGACAAAATTCCTCCAAAAGTGAGAGACTGACAAATTCATACAGAAAGCTATTACTTCAAAGTATTGCTGCTAAAGGGGGTTCTACGAGCTATTGAATTATAAGATGTACTTAGTTTTACACACATGGCTTCTCCATTTTGGCTTTATTTTTGTTGTATAACTCATAACACGGTGTATGTTATGAGGTTTTATTTACCTAATTTTTAGACCTTCTTAGGAAGAGATGATTGTTATTATGTAAAGCCATAGAATCAAAGAGGGTGTACTTTCTTTTTCACATGACTGTTAATACATAACTCCTAGTCTATTACAGCACATGCTGTCAGTTTTGATATCAATTTAGCAATAAGTGACTGTTAATACATTATTACATAAGTACTTTTGTTATATGATATAAGGTGCACTATATCGTCAGCTAAGTTACATTTGTTTTCAAGTGCAATACATATATTTATATGTTTTATAAGAGGGTTAATTTCCAGGGGAGGGATTGCTTAGTGGGTGGAGTGGGATGACTATGAGTACTTGGGTGTGAATACCATTGAGGATGTCTTAAAAAAGTCTTGTTCTGAGACTGAAACCTGCATTGGAACAATTGGAACCAAGGTGCAATACACAGTGGGAGTCTGACAAGTGCAGCTCCAACATATATATACACCCACTGGCCACTTTTTTAGGTACACCTGTTCAATTGCTTGTTAACACAAATAGCTAATCAGTCAATCATATGGCAGCAACTCAAGGCATTTAGTCATGTAGATGTGGTAAAGACTACTTGCTGAAGTTGAAACCGAGCATCAGAATGGGGAAGAAAGGGGATTTAAGTGACTTTGAACGTACAATGGTTGTTGATGCCAGATGGGTTGGTGTCAGACGGGTTGGCCAGAAGAAACCGCTGACCTACTGGGATTTTCACGCACAAGCATCACTAGGGTTTACAGAGAATGATCCAAAAAAAATATCCAGTGAGCATCAGTTGTGTCGGCCGAAAATGGTCAGAGGTCAGAGGAGAATGGGAAACAGTAACTCAAATAACCACTCGTTACAACCAAGGTATGCATAATACCATCTTTGAACGCACAACATGTTAAACCTTGAAACAGATGGGCTACAGCAGCTAAGAACAGGAAACTGGGACTACAATTTGCACAGGCTCACCAAAATTGGACAATGGAATACTGAATGAACGTTGCCTAGTCTGGTGAGTCTCGATCCCAGCTGCAACATTCAGATGGCAGAGTCAGACATTTGCGTAAACAACTGAAAGCATGGATCCATCCTGCCTTGTATGAATGGTTTAAGCTGGGGTGGTGGTGTAATGCTGTGGGGGACATTTTCTTGGCACACTTTGGGCCCCTTAGTGCCAATTGAGCATCACTTAAATGCGACAGCCTACCTGAGTGTTGTTGCTGACCATGTCCTTCCTTTTATGACCACAGAGTATCCATCTTCTAATGGCTACTTCCAGCAGGATAATGCACCTTCTCACAAAACTCACATCATGTCAAACTGGTTTCTCGAACATGACAAAGAGTTCACTGAACTCCAACGGCCTCCACAGTCACCAGATCTCAATCCAATAGAGCACCTTTGGGATGTGGTGGAACGGGAGATTTGCATCATGGATGCAGCAACTGTGTGATGCCATCATGTTCATATGGACCAAAATCTACAACACCTTGTAGAAAGTACCACAAAGAATGAAGGCAGTTCTGAAAGCAAAAGAAGGTCCAACCCGGGACTAGCAAGGTGTACCTGATAAAGTGGCCAGTGTATATATAGTTACAGTTTGTTCACCAATATTAATTATGGTAATATTTTATATTCCCCCAAATGGCAATATAATGATTTTTTTCACCATAATCAGCATTCTTTTCTCCCCTGATGTCCCTCTGAGCTTAGGATGTTTGTTGGTTGTGAGTGTATTCACGATAATGTGTAGAAACATGACAACGGACTGGGAGAAAATATCACTAGGAAATTAGCTTTATGATAGCTACCTAATGTAAAAGCATATGGCAGGGGGTAGAGGATCTGGGATATGCCATTTTTATATGAGAGGTTTAATTGACTTAACTTAACTTAAGTGCTACAACAGGGAATAACATTGATACATTCTATGTATTCATCTTCTTAGTTATTGCATTCTTATTGCAGAATATGTCACATGTTTCAATTATAATGCATTAATATATAGAATTAAAGATACACGGATCTTTATATACTTTCTATAGTAACAATGTAGATGCATGCACACTTTTGTTTAATCAATTTAAGAGCCATATCACAATGGTTATATACCCTGATCAGCCATAACATTATGATCACTGACAGGTGAAGTGAATAACACTAACCTTGTTATCATGGCATCAGTGGGTGGGATATATTAGGCAGCAAGTGAACATTTCGTCTTCAAAATCCATGTGTTAGAAGCAGGAAAATGCATAGGTTTCTGAGCAACTTTGACAAGTGCCAAATTGTGATGGCTAGACTTGGTCAGAGAATTTCCAGAACAAAAGTGGTGAACTGATGACAGGGTCATGGGTGACCAAAGCTCATTGAAGTGGGGGGCCAAGGCTGCCCCGTGTGGTCAAATCCAACAGATGAGCTACTGTAGCTCAAATTATGAAAAAGTTAATGTTGGTTTTGATAAAAAGGTGTTGTGCAACAAACTGTGATGCACTGTGTGTTCTATGGGGCTATGTAGCCACAGACCAGTCAGGGTGCCCATGCTGACCCCTGTCCACTGCCGAAAGCACCCTACAATGAGCACATAAGAACTAGACAATGGAGCAATGGAAGAAGGTGGCCTGGTCTGATGAATCACGTTTTCTTTTACCTGGTGGATGGTGCATCACTTACCTGAAGAACACATGGCACCAGGATGCATCCATGGAGGCTCCAGCTCGCTACTTACAGGACTTAAAGGATCTGCTGCTAATGTGTTGGTGCCAGATACCCAGTGGAGTACCTAAAAGGGGACGGGGGCTGGAGATCCGTCCTGGATGCCACTCAACAGGGGGGTGCCCGGTGGGCCAGCTGTGCAGATGTATATGTGGCCGGATGGGCGCCTAACACGGGCCCTCAGCTTACTGCTTTGGAGCTTGCACACTGTGCAAGGAAACTTTTTTCCTGCGGAGGTTCCTGCTTCTCCTGGGCGGTAAAAGACAGGGATGCCCGGCCCGCCCATAGACCAGTGAAATCTACAAGAGAGGCAAGGGCTGTAGAAGAGTGAATGAATTAATGAGCGAGTGTTTAGGGGCATAAATGGGATAGGCAGGCTGTTTAAGGGGGCAGAGGTGACACAGGCTGAGTAGGGGGCAGAGGTGGCAAAAGGCAGGCTGTTTTGGGAGCAGAGTTGGCACAGTCAGACTGTTTCAGGGGCAGAATTGGCCCAGTCAAGCTGCTTCAGGGACAGAGGGGGCACAGGCAGGCTGTTTTACTGGCAGAGACCAACCATGTCAATGTGTGGCTTAGTGTATAGTCATAGGGGTTATGCTGCACTACCGTCAATGTCTGGTTTAGTATATAGTGATAGGAGTTATGCTGTATCATATTTCTTCAGTAAATATTACTTCTTTAAACTTTAATATTTTTTTTTTCAGAGTTTCTAGTTTCTAGTTTTTTCCAGTTGACATTCAGTTTACAAATTTGTGAAATAAATATTCTTGCCAACATTAATTTTTTTGTGGAGGGGTGCCACATACAGGATCCACTTATATATATATGTCAATTTGTCTATATTTGTGATTACAAGAATATGTACGTACACACCAAGTTAGATTGTGATGTAATCTATGTGAAACACTTTCAGTTAGTATAAACTTAAGTTCAATTACATCTCCACCTCTCATTCACCTTTAATTAAGTCTAAATGTAATGCTAATTGCATCTCTGGCATTAAATGTTAGTGAGACATTTCACTCCTTTCTATTGCCATTAGTATCTTTTTCCATTCAGTTTCAAGATTTTGTAACTCACGAATTAGATAAAAGTATTAATTGTTCTGGGAATTTAAGCTTTAGAGTATAAAACAAAGCAAGGTCAAAAGACAAATTTGGAAACATCCATCATTTATCAAGTATTTGTAAATGTAAAATTGTATAGCTAGTTTGGTTTTAGGCACCATTAGAATTTAAGTCATTAGATATATTTTGTTGTTGAAATATACATTTACAATACATAGTCTAACAATATCTAAATTAATTTGCTAGTGAGATTTTAGCAGGGGGCCTGGTTGTGTTAAAGCAGAATGTCTGGCTTTGTTTTGTATGCTGCCGCAGTGATATGCATCCAGTTCCCTGTATGTCTTTGCCTTAGTTTGTCAGTTTCTTTTATTTAACCTACCCTCAGGGGCGTACCTAGAGTATTTGACACCTATGGCGGATCCTGTTTGTGGCATCCCCCAACACACACTTTAAAACTGCATAGCTTCTATCGTTATGTACTGGTGCAGACATTGAAGGTGGTACAGCATTACTGTAATCATTATATACTGAGGCAGACATTGACGGTGGTACAGCATAACACCTATCAATATATACTCAGGCAGACATTGATGAGGGTACAGCATAACACCTATTCACTATATACTGAAGAAGACATTGACAGTGGTACAGCATTACACCTATCACTATATACTGAGGCAGACATTGACAATAGTGGAGCATAACCCCTATTACAATATACTGAGGCAAACATTGATGTGGTGTAGGCCTGCCACATCAGTGTCTGGCATAGATGATAGGTTGCACAACCCAAAGCCAGCCCTGGCGTCCACACTGTCCATATAGAACCTGAACAGCACCCAAATTGCACACATAGGACTTATCATCTTTGTCTCCAAACAGCCGAGTATTTTTGTCCCATAAACACCCTGCCTGTGTCATGTTGGTCCCCGAGGCTCAAACATCCTGCTTGTGCCATCTTTGCCTTTCCACAAATCAAATATACATCAATGAAAGGTATAGATAAAACCCCTAAATTACAGGCATAGATCACAGGCTGCACATTCCAAAGCCAACCCAACACGAGCCAACTTTGTCCCCAAACAGCCCAGCCTGTGCCATCTTTGTCTCATAAACACCCTGCTTGTGCCATTTTTGTCTTTCCACAATTATACACCTGATACACACAAACACTTTTACAGTCATTCAATAATTCACACGATCATGTAGTCCCGCACTCTCACTGTTTTTTTTATTCAAATATACTTACTACCATCTCCCTTCTCACTATCTACCCCACTTTTCCTCATTTCTCACTATCTACCCATCTCTACCTCATTTCTCACTATCTACCCTCTCCCCCTTTGTAGTTAAAGGCAAACAGGTTTTGGACTTACCATCCAGAAGTCCTGCGGTGGGAGCATGATGCCTCAGTCTTCCTGCTCTGTAGTGGTGCGTGCTGCTTCACTGCTGAGCGCTGGAATGACATGCCGGCACCGCAACGGAGTTAGAGGCCTCGCCAAGGAGACTGAGGGGCGTCTAGCAACCCTCACAAAAAAGTGACAAGGCTGCCTGGACCCGGGCAATCCGGACATGTGGTCACTGTGGCATCCCCCTGATCAGCGGCACACGGGTGGACTGAACCCACACCCCGCTAACTACGCTACTGCCTACCCTCTGTACTCTTTTTGGTTCCTACTTTCTACATAGGAGACAATTAAGAGTCAAGGTTATACATTTATTGGCTTACTAAGTAGATTTTGAATGCAAGCTTTCAAGACCTATCAGGTCTGTTCTTCAAGCGTGTTATCCAAAATAAATGTGAGAAGCATCTCCCTTAAATACACAAAGATCACATTGGCAAGCAGCTTTGATCAGTCAATGGTGGTATGTTGAAGATTGGTAGATTGAAATCTTCCTCTGTAGTTATCAGAGGGTTTTCATGCTTCTAGTGGGGCCAGGTTGTCTGGATCTCTGGTTTGCAGGCTGGTCTACATTATGGGAATTGGAAAGAAACTCCCTCATAGTTGAGGCCATCATTTAGGCTAAAACCCCCTGGTTTTTTTTTTTCATTTTGTACCTTTCGTGACCAAGGCTGTTATATATTGTTGTTGTTTACTTTTCATAACAAGAATGTCTTTCTTTAGATACCATTTTTTTCATATCTCCATTTTGTACGAGGCATTGATGCCGCTTCCAGGCAGACCAGCAAAAAAGAGCACCAACGAGCCCTTTGATTGTGTCCCTGCTGCCAGAGGTAGCTTCAGGGACATGTCTGAAAGTTTCTTCGGACTCTACATGAGTGTACAGACCAGCCCCAACCCGCTCCTGCTGCCGGATTGCTCCACTATAAGCGATTAACACCTTCAATGCTGCGATTGTGTGTGGCACATTGCAGGGGTTAATATTTGTCCCCACAAGCTCTGGGTGCTTCAAGGTCAATTGCTATGAGTTTCGGATCTGCTACAGTTCAAACCGCTACAGAACCAAAAATGGGCTGATGATGATCAGATCATTCCTGGTCAATAGGAGAATCCGATTCTTATGGCAGCCCATGGATGACCATGCCATTAAAAGAGAGGGGGTCATCTAAGGTAATAAAAAACACAGATTATTAATTAAAAAATTGAAGACATGGATATTACCTGATCACTTGTCAGTGATATTTTAGGTCACTGAATATTGATCGTTCTCATATATAATATTGTAATATTATAATACAATAATATAATATTGATCAGTGTCAGTGGCCTAAACGTGTTACTTATAAGTGATCTGTGATCTATAGCTCATAGATCACTTGTAAGTGACAAGTTTAGGCCACTGACATTGATCAGGGAAATCAAATGCTATGTGACTAATGGCCTTTTTGGACACTGTACAGTACTGCAACCTAACATTTGGTGGCGCAACGGGCCACTTGACTTGACTTGCCCCCCAGGCCTGAAGTGTATGTTGGTGGATAGTGTGTGCATGTCTATAAGCATATGGTGTGTGTTACTGTATGGCATTAGTGTGTCTAATAGACACTTAACACAAATCAGAATTGTTTTTTCATTGTTTGTAATATTTTAATATAATAATATTTATAATAAGAATGACATAAAAAAAACAGTAACTATTTAAATATACATGCTGAATGTTTATCTAAGTATGAAAAATAATTAAATCATTAACTTTTTTGCTCTGGAGCCACTTATTATTATAAATTCATGTACAGTATAAGCCAAAATATATGTAGCTTCACAAATTATAAGACAAAAAATATGGCACCCTTTAGATATATTAGTAAGACAACGATTACATGCATCGTTTGCTCCAGAGGAAACTTGAGTAGGCATCTCTTTCTTTCATCACTTAAAAACAATTAGCTGTATTTTGGTCTGTAGCGTTTTCTGGGCAAAGTACCAGACAAGTTGAGTTACTAATGCAGGAAGAAGTAAATATCACTTTCAATCTAAAAGCTTCCTAAGACTTAGAACTACTTATTTGTTAAACAACAAAGTTTAACTAGGTTTCGTTGTTCTGTAGCTTGGCATTGAAATGACCTAATCAAAAAAGTTGAATCAAAATACAAGCATACATATAGATTTTGTCTTCAAAAGTTTTATCAAAGTTTTATGTTTAAATAAGTACTTATTTTAGTAATAATGTAAATGGAATAGCACTGCATGTCATCTATTGTTTTGATGCTCTCCCAAATGTTTTAATTATTGTGCTTTTTCATTTTTTTTTTCAATTTTCAGATCAGTTTATACCACTTTTATTTCTAACACAAAATTTGAATTAATTGCTGAATAATCAAGATTCACCAAGCAACATGCCCCACAGTGCCACCTTTGCCTCCAACAGCTTGTGAGTGCCACTTTTCTCCCAAGCCACTTATTAGTGCCATCGTAACCCCGGACAGTCTGCTTGTGCCATCTTTGTCCCAGCTTGTCAGTACCCCAAACAGCTTATCAGAAATAGAGGGTATGTGTCAGGGTCCGTCCTCCAGACCCCGACGCAGTGACTCATCGGAGTACCTGCTGCTCACGGGTACCAGGTCCTTCACGGCAGCTCCGGTCCGCTCCGTCTCCTCTGCATCCCTTGTGGCAGCAGCAGAGGGCGCGTGCGCTCAACTTCACTCAACTTTATGTGTAGCCCGTGAGGGGAACTCTGATCTCTGACAGCCGGGGAAGGTCTGCGTGATGGACGCAGACAACCCCAGCTGCTAACCGCACCTCCTTCCGGCTGCAGTCTACGCGAATCGCCTAGACGTCTACACGCTGCCCCGGCTACACACCGGGAGTCAGAAGTACCGGTAAGTTTGGGGGGGCAGGAGGATCCAGGCCCCCTGCAGCGTTACCTATTTGAGGTCTGATTATAAGATGACCCCGATTATAAGAAGAGGGGTATTTTTCTGAAAAAATCCTGTCTTATAATTGAGCAAATATGGTACTTTGTACAAGGTGCTGAAAACATTACTCAGAGATTTTGGTCCATTGTGCATTATCCAGCTGGAAGTAGCCATCAGAAGATGGGTACACTGTTGTCATAAAGGGATGGACTTTGTCAGTAAATATACTCAAGCAGGCTGTTGCGTTTAAACGATGCTCAATTGGTACTAAGGGGCCTAAAGTATGGCACCACCAGCAGCCTGAACCGTTGAAACAAGGCAGGATGGATTCATGCTTTCATGTTGTTTACGCCATAGTCTGACCCTGCCATAATCGCAGCGGGAATTGAGACTCATCAGACCAGGCAACGTTCTTCCAGTCTTCCATTGTCCAGTGTTGGTGAGCCTGTGCAAATTGCAGCTTCAGTTTCCTGTTCTTAGCTGACAGGACTTCTGCTGTAGTAGCCCATCTCCTTCAAGGTTTGACGTGTTGTGCATTCAGAGATGTTATTCTGCATACCTTGGTTGTAACAAGTGGTTATTTAAGTTACTGTTGCCTGTTACGAGTCTGCCCATTCTCCTCTAACATCAACAAGGCATTTTTGGCCACACAACTGCCGCTCACTGGATATTTTCTCTTTTATGGACCATTCTCTGTAAACCCTAGAGATGGTTGTGTGTGTGTGAAAATCCCAGTAGATCAGCAGTTTCTGAAATACTCAGACCAGTCCATCTGGCACCAACAACCCTACCATGTTCCCAATTCTGATGCTCGGTTTGAACTTCAACAAGTTGTTTTGATTACATCTACATGTTATTTTTTGTGCAGCTGTATTTGACACAGAGGAGCGAGAGGGGTGCCAAGTGGTCGCTCATGAATACTTTTTCAGCAACCTCTCGGCACCCTTCAATCTCCTCTGCAAGGCCTCTGAGCCCTGGAATATGATGTCATAGCAGGCAGAGCAGCGACACAGTGGCCTTGCGCTCCCACGGCAGGACGTCTGCAAGGTAAGTGAACTACAAAGTGGGAAAGGGGGGGTAGATATTGACAAGTGGGGTGAGGGGATAGATAGTGAGAAGGGGCCAAGGGGCTAGATAGCGAGAAGAGGGTAGATAGTGAGACAAGGGGGAGAGGGGGTAGATAGTGAGAAAGGAGCGTAGTAAGACTATTGAAATAAAGTGTGAGAATGAGTGAGAGAATGAACAAATTAATGTTGGATGCATTGTGTGAATTAGTGAGAGAATTAATGCATTTGTGAGAATGCATGACTGAATATTCAAAATACAGAAAGTGAAGCGCAATATTCTAATTAAATATAAGTATTACACCTTCTGGTGAGGTGGTGCTGCAAAGAGACAGGAACAAACTCCCCCAAAATGTTCCAAATTAAATACTATCAAAACCACACAAGTGTCTGCGCACCCAAATAATAAGTGAGCAAATTATATGTGCAACACAAAAATAATATGTACAAAGATACCCTTCCAGCAAGAGTTCCCACACACAGTATCCAAAAGGCTCATATATAATGGGAAGAGAAAAAAGAAAGAAATTATGGTGTAGTATATCAAAGTAGGTCTAAAAAAATGCTATTAAGCAGATCGGACCCTTACAATTTAAAGGGCATATAGAGTGTGATGATCTCCTTAGGAGTTTCTTTATCCCACACTGGTATTTGTAGATAAAGAAGGTAGGCAGCGGAGGGGGGTAGATAAAAACGATAATATTAATGCATAAAAGAAAGGCAAACTTGTTGTCCTCCGTCTCGGATGTTACAGAGTCCAGGCTTCAAACTTCGTAGCAGCGCTACCACAAAGACGCCATCTTAGTCCTCTGATCCAATTCCGTAATGCTACTCCTGCTCCCAATGTCGTCAACACGCACCAAGCTTTTCGCTTATTGCTTCATCTGATGCACCAGATAAGTTTGGTTTAGGAGAGATCGAGGTTTTGGAATCATGCAGAGATCCAGTGCTTATCACGCCCCCCTGCTGACCTCACCCAGGAACTCAATCTAAATGGTACATGTTCAATTATGTCCTCTGTCACAAATGACCATTCTTTTGAGGATAGCATGGAACATATTTTGCTTATTACTTATTCTGTATTTCAGCAGCAGGTCTAATTCCTAAATCCCTTCTCAGTCTGAAAGACAAAGCTAAAACACCTCTATATGAATCTTGTCAGGCTCAAATATTTTACTGTGTTTGCAAGTTATTATACTAAAAAGTAAACAGCAAGGTTTATCCTTCCCAGGCAGCAAACATAACTTTTGTATCCACATAACATTGTAAATTGTCTGTTTTAAGTGTGTGCTCCATCTATCATTCAGTTTGTTAGTACTAAAAATCGTTCCTTCTCCAATATTTCATCACTTTTAAGTAGTCTTTATATCTTCGATGACAAAAATAAGTGTTCTTATTTTCTAAACAAGCTGTTGCCTCTACTATTTTCACTTATATGCTCAGAGTCCTTTTTTTTAATATTGATGCTGCCAGTAACAGAACAACATCAAGCTTCAACAGTAGCTATTTCCACAATACAAAACAGATCAATGTATTCCATTAAGCATATCACGTGAGACAACCACTATAAGGTATAATTGATTTTGAGATGATGTGCTAGAAATACTGCAATTATTTATTATCCGTACATTCAAGCTATGTATATATATATATAGTAATTTTATCTTAAACAAATGCCAGATTTTCAGCTTGAAAATAAAATTCCTAATCTTGTCTCTTTTAGTTACTGTTAAAAAGTCTAGTGAACAATGATGATTAGCCTGTGCATATACGATGTCAATTGTAATTGTCAATATGTAAAAAGGACGTGTCCTGGAAAACATGGCTGATGTGGTCACCGTAATTGCACCTCTTCTCACACTCTCCAACACAGGTGTCCTGACTAGACCCTTTTTCACCTACTAGTTTTCATTGTAGAGAATTTTGAGGGGGGGGGGTTAGCACTGCTAAAGACAAATTGACACAGAAGAAAAACTATTTAAGATGCTAGTGCTCACATACAGGGAATAGGAATGCAGTGATGAATATAGGGATGGGAATGTATATGTCTACACATGTCATATATACAGGTAAATATAGATGAACATGGTGCTTTTAAAAATACGGTACATATAGCAGGTGGGGGGTTATGTAAAACTTGTGTAGTGGGACAGGAAACCCAAATCGGCATTGAGTCCTCTATTCTTGCTGTTGTATAGTTGAATCATTCTGACTTCAAAAGTTTGTCTTTGTTTGGTATTACTGAAGTCCCCTTTCAGTACTTTTGTTGCAGGTTTGGGGGTTGTCTGAAGGCCAAAATGGGGGTTTCATGGAAGATGTTTTTTAGTGTCTCATCTTCTGCTAGCATTGGCTGTAGGTCTTTGATGACTTTCCGGATTTCTTCAAGCGCTGGGTTATAGGTGACTACAAGTGGTACACGTGTAGAGATTATTTTTCTTTATATTGTAGCAGGTGTGTACATGGAACTTTGAGAGCAGAGTTGATTTGTTTGATGATAGTTTTTGATTTGTAGCCCGTTTCATAGATTTGTTGAGGTCGTTTAGATGCAGGTTGCGGTCGTTGGGGTCAGAGCATATTCGATGGTACCTGGTTGTTTGGCTATAGATGATGCCCCGCTTAGTATGGGAGGGGTGAAAGCTGGATTTGTGGAGATAGCTGCATCTGTCTGTGGGTTTTCTGTAGAGGTAGGTATGGGTTGTACCATTGGTACATCTTACTGTAGTGTCCAGAAAGTTTACGGATTTTGTGGAGTACTCCATTTTTAGTTTAATTGACGTGTGGAATGAGTTAAAAGAGTCATGGAATTGTTTCAGTTTTTCCTCACTTCCGGTCCAAATGATGAAGATGTCATCGATGTATCTGTAATATTTGCTCAGAAATGTTTTAGACTTGAAAAAGGGAGAAGAGTTCCCGAAAAGCTTGTCATTCCAAAATTCTGTTAGTCCAATAAAAAAGGTATTCTCACAAGATACTTATTCCATGTGGTCATATAGCTTGTTAGCGATGATGCTTAGTAGGACTTTCCATGCTGTGAGGAGGCAGTTTATTGGCCCATAGTTGGAAGGTGTACCCTTATGAAGGTCTTTCATGATCATCACTGATCATTTTCTTTCTCCCATATGTCCTTCCAGTACTGCTCAGTTTCTGTTGCTGGTAGTTCTGATGTTACTGTGTTGTTGCACTGCAATTGGGAAGTACACATTGGATGTTTTTTTGGAAAACAGAGCATTTCTCTTTTTAGCCTTTTGCTTCTTCAGTGTAGCTCCTTAGTCTGGTAGTGAGCGCTGTGAACCTTTGTTTAGCAGACTATAGGAGTGACGAATCAGGCTTCTCTGTTTGGAAGTCTGATGGACTAGTCTGGTTTTGGGCGGATGTCAAGAGAATGTTGCCTGCCTGACTGCATTGGGCCAACTGTGGATTCTGGTGGAGCAGGGATAAAGGATGTTTTTCAGGGGTTTGGCTAGACTCCTTATTTCCAGTGAAGGGAAATCTTAATGCTTCAGCATACCAACACATTTTGGACAATGTTAATGCTTCCATATTTGTGGCAACAGTTTTGGAAAGGTCCTTTTCTATTTCAGCATTACTGTGCCCCGGTGCACAAAACACAAAGCAAAGTCAATAGAGTCATGGTTAGATGAGTTTGGTGAAGAACTTGACTGGGCCTGCACAGAACCCAGACCTCAACCCCCTCACACACCTTTAAATATATTACAATTTGAATCAATGTTGTTGTTGTTTTGCAGATATTTCATTTTCAAATGTGTTCAAAAAACATAATAACTATAAACAATCACTTCTTACCACATCTAGATTTAAACTGTAGCATAGATAGAAATGAAAAATAAGTATTTATAATCCATAACATTTTGTAGTAAAATCAATATTTATTTAAGAATACTTAGATAACTAACATATTGTAAAGGGAAATACAGTAGATAGTGCTTGAAGTTGTTACTGAGCAAAGTCATCCATCATGTTGAGAGGGAGGAGACAAGAACTTGCAGCAAATTGTTATACAATTACTGTGAACTTCCCTGTGGATGGTACTCATACCTGAATAACTTGTGAAGTTTAATACATATCCATTTTTATATAAATTACTTAAAGCCGTCTTTATCATGTTCAAAGTTCCAGAATGACTGATTTTTACATATAGCTGAAGAAGTGTGCTTTATTGTGTTCAGATCACAAGACTATAATATATTATAATTTCTTTCTGGATAGGATCTAAAATGACATTGATTTGTGATTTGCACACATCACCTACATTTTCCTATGTGCACCACTTGTTTTTAATTTTAATGGTCTTATTTACCATTTTATGTTACTGTTATTTGAAACCTCACTAATTACTTATACCTTATTTCTGCTAATACTAGAGATTACTCAATATTTTGGTCCTGGATAAAGAAACTACTACTTGTATTGAAAATATTTAACTATTTAAGGCAAGAAAACGCACATTATTTTTATCTGTGACTGAGTGAAACTTTAGTAGCAATAAAACTACAAACCGTTACAATAATAACAACAATAGTTGACTTATTATGTACAGCCATATCTTTGGTTGATAGGGGCTTGACTCAACTATTGTAAAGTCTTCTCAGCCATTTGTATTGGTATACTTTTATAAATAAGGATTTAGATGGTAGATGATAGATTTTTGACTCTACAGAAACCCCAGTTTATACTGATTATTAAGAGATGGTTTTACACAGCCTTTGCGGGTGGATGTTAGGAAAGTAATGTTTTGTGCAGAGGTTGTTTAAATAATTATATTGGTAAAGAGTTTGTTCCCTAAGTGTTGGAATAACTAGAAAATGTCTTATATTGTGGCTTGGCCTGGGTGATCACCTTTTAATCAAAAATCCCATACAATAGATCAAATACATTAGACAAACAGGTAATTATATTAAGAAATATTCTGTTCAAGTTCTATAAATGATCAACAAGCCTTTTTGTGTATTTTTATATGATAAAAGTTGAAGAACAACTGATTAATAAGTCAACTAGAATTACACAAACTATGAAACAGAAAACATAAAGTTGGGCAGTCCATAGGGTACACATAACAGGAGAGATGCACACTTACAGCATTCCGCTGACATAGAGCCAAATATAACATACAACCTATGTAGTTGCAGGTATGGCAGAGGGGCACATCCAAGCAAGATACCTGTAAGACTAATCCATCCACAGTGTCAAAAACTGTTCAAAGGTCTGGGCTAGCAGCAGATAGCATAAGAACAATGGGACTCAAAGAGCAAAGAGATTCACAACAGGTAAGCATCACGTTGCAAAGTACAAGAGCACCAGAACAACTAAGCTCGATCTGGTTTTGGGGTGTCTACCTATTGTGCTTCTATTTCTCATATCTCAAATCCAAAATATGCAGTTATTTTCTAGCTTGCTAACTTCATGCACTCAATTTTCTTACCAGAACTACCATGTGCAATCAACAGAGGTTTTCTTGTGTACGTGAAGTATGTGCAATAATCATCTTTTCCAGGGAAAAGAACTGAAATCGACTTCTAATATCACATTTCTTTCACTGCTCTTTTGAGACATTTAATCAAGTGGTAAATTTGGTTGCGAGATCATTCTGAAGTAAATTTGTATATTTTAGTAATAATACTACATTTCAATCTCCATGTCCAAATAATTTTTGTTAAACAAGTTTACTCCCTTTTCTTAAAATGACTTTTTAAGGCAAAATATAGGCGATTTTGCTGCTATTCATTTTAATATGATTATTTTTACTATGATTTGCCTTTTATGATGTTGTTTGTTTAGACTTTGGTTTGAGTGATGTTGGCCAAAATGTAAAAGTAATTTATTAGTACATAGTCATTTGCTAAAATTAGTGATTGTAATACTAGGTGATATGCACCTATTTTTCCCTACAGATTCAAAGGATGCTTAGATAGACCTCATCCCCATACCTGCAGTAGGGTTTTATTAGATTTTATTTAGTTTATTGGTTAACGTTCCGCTAATTATTCCATCCAACGAGATAAGGATGGAAGTAAGCAATGCATGCAATGCAAGTGAGTGACGCGTCTATGTCAAGGATTTTTAAATCTATTTATAACTCCCCATCCCACCAGGCATGGGAGAAGGGTGATGATCTGAGTGTGGTATGTGCCTCACATAGGCTCATTTTTTAACTTTAGTAGGGAGTGAGGTCTGTATAGCCCAAGTGCTTATTTTTATTACCCACCCCCAGGGGAAAAAGGGGTTATTTATTTATTTTATATAATGGATGTTTTTTAACAATATTTTGTGAGTTTCAGGTGAACATTTAAAGGTCCGTAAGAGCGACTCTATTGGTCACTGACAGGAGGCTCATCTGGCATCAACCAATGAGGAGCAGCTGCCCTTTCTAATCCATTAATCTGCTATTACTGTTTTAATGCCAGTACAGGTTGATGAAAGAGACTAACTCAACACCAAACAATGAAAATACCTAATCTCCACCGAGGGACAAGTGCCCTGTTTTATTATATATATATATATATATATATATATATATAATATATATATATATATTATGTGTTGTCCACAAATGGACAACAATTAAAAATTGCTAAATATCTCCTACAATTTTTTTTGTATTTAACAGCAAACCAACATTCTGACCTACAAAACTCCTACTTATAAGAATCAGGGAAATCTAATTTGTGTTCTTCTGGTGGCATATGGCATGAGTCTATCTTCACCGTATTTCTGTAAATCCACAGCTAAAATTCAATGTGTTCTATCCAATACTAATTATATGAATTCATCAGGGACACTATGGATTCGAAACATTTCCAACTGTGCAATTTGCGGGGTGCATTAGTGAATATTAATCACTTTTACATTGGTAAGTGGTTTTGTATTACATTGTCAAGTAATAAGCTAATATACAAGAGGAATGATAATGCAAGAAAAACTCCTAATTTGTTTCTATAAATATAGCACGAAAACATCCCCTACATTTGGCCCAGCAGATGGGCAATTAATAAAAGTCAAGATGATTGATATTGTATGTGACATAATTATTTGTATCTCTAAGATTTATTGACATTAAGTATTGATCACAATTTATATACTTGCATCTGCTTTAAATTAAATGTGTAAAACTATGGATTTAAGAAATGCATTTATTTCATGTTTGCAAGTCTTCTGGTTTTGATGACTGGTGTCTTTGAAACAGAATAATGATATGTGCAAAATCATCTGTTAAACATATATAATAACTTATTATACAATAAAACAACATGGCCAATTCATTTTAACATACAGCATAATAATAAAACCCATGCATATTGCTAGTGGCAATGGTAGCCTGTCAGATCACACATTTTTTATTGGGCTGATGAAAATATTAAAGGTCACATTTATATTATTTATTTTAACCCTAAAAAGGATAATTAATTGCAACACATTAAGGAGACATTTTTATGAAAATATTGAATTTATTGTAAGACATGATATGGTCTTGTTGCTTAGATGTGAACTGCTACCACCCTTTATGATATAGGGATTTTTCATAGTTTTTGCTAATGTCCTAGAACACTTCTCCAAATAAAATGACCACATTGGCCATTTTTCCCAGCATACAAATCATTTTCAGATATTGCTTACCAGCACAGTTAAAGTGGATTCACTTCAATGGATTTATGCATCCCACATACTGCAGGGCAGCACTTTATATCTGCTGGTCAGTAAAATGTGAATAACATGTTTAGTCTGTAAGACATGGGTGGCATGATCACCATAGTTCCAACTAACATTTCTATGTCATCTGGGGTAAATGAATTCCATTGTTGCTGCTGTTTTTTGATTTTTTTGGATCACCTGAAATAGATTGCACGGCAGTACCTACAAACAGTGGCATCTCCAGCTTTCATATTTAGGGAGGCACATGGGGGGGGGGTAATGATAAAACGCTACATACCCTATGTGTGCGTGTGTATATATATATATATTATATAATATATATATATACACACACACACATATGCTATAGACATGCATTTTTAAGTAAGTTTGCAAGCAGGGCTCTCTCTTGTCTTAGTCTGTACATTCTCATCTTGTCATACCCCCTGTATTAAGCACTGCGTAAATTGTTGGCGCTATATAAATAAAACATAATAATAACAACTACATAATATATACTTATCTCTTTGAAGTAAATACCGTGATTAAATATAATTTCAAAATAACAGCTGAACTGGCAGTTATTTTTCATTTTTTAATATTAAACCCTGCTGCCAATATATAAATATTAGACCCTGTTGCCAATATATTTTATATTGAAAAAAATTGGACCCCAGGAAAGCATTTCCACACTCCCTAGCATGCAATCACTCCCTCAGCTCACTCACCAAAAACAATATTTGCCACACTGACTGCAGATTAGGGGAAGACTGTGAGAGTCAATGCAGTCTTCCCTCTTTTTGACCCTACCGTGTCATTGAGAGGTCCTCTCCCCCTGTAATCCTCCTTTTGTGCCCTCATTCACTAAGCCATACCTCTCTTTTACTTACTCCCTGTAGTTCAGGTATAGATCAAACAACACATGTAAATAGCACTTGCATGAATAGATAACTGAATAAGACATAAAAACTCTGTATTTGCAGGTATAGATCGATAATTTATGGAAACAAAGCATAGCAGATATAAAAGAATAACACAAAAAAACAGCTTTGCAGGTATAGATCAATTGGAATTCACATAAAAACTCAGCATTAAAAAGGTATAGATAAAACTCCCTAAATAAGATGCATAGATCACAGGTTTCACACCCCAAAGGCCAGCGCTCTGGCATCCACACTTCCCACATAGAACCTGACCAGCACCCAAATTACACACATAGGATCTGCCATCTTTGTCCACAAACAGACCAGCATGAGTCAACTTTGTCCCCAAACAGCCCAGCATACGACATCTTTGTCCCATAAACGCGCTACTTGTGCCATCTTTGTCCTCAAGGCTTAAACACCCTGCTTGGATATCTTTGAAGTGACACAAACTTTTACACTCACTAATTCACACGATAATTTATTCTCTCACTCTTTCACACAAATCATTTACACGTATTCATTAATGCATTCTCACAAATTTATTGATTTTCTCATTCATTCACACAATTCATACACACATTAATACATAGTCTCAACTATTTAATTAATCCACACATTCATTCATTCTTTCACTCATTCTCACTCTATTCATTTAAATATTCTTACTATCCTCCTATCTCACATCTATCCCTTCCCTCTTTTTTCTCATTATCTACCCTCTCCCCTCTTTTTTCACTATCTACCCTCTCCCTCTTTTGTAGTTCACTTACCTGCGGTGGGAGTGCGAGACCTCTGCCGCGGCTTCACTGCTGAGCGCTGTATATGACATATTCCCGCCCTCAGCATGAAATGCTGGCACCGCGACCAAAGCAGAGGCCTTGCGGAGGAGAGTGAGGGGCACTATGCGGTTGCTGAAATTTATTCCTGAGCGATGGTTTGGCACCCCTCTCTCTGCTCCCTCGCGGCTGGAAAAAAATATGGCGTTTCAATTGCGGGGGCACACAGGGGCACAGCATTCTGACGCCACTCCATGCAAATATAGTTTTGCACTAGTCTATGGATGCTTTTTGTGATGCTTTGAATGATTAGGAGCACCTAAACAATTTCCTTAATATATTATTTACATACTTTTTTTTTTGTTTTTTTGTATCTGTATGTTTTGTATTCGTGGTTTCAGTGACAACAAACGAATACATAAGAAATGTATTTTTGTACTTTGTTATTAAAAAAAAATAATATATATATATTGTCACTGTTTCGCTGGGCTATTCAGGAAGGTAGTCCCCGCAGAAGTTCTTCTGCCCAGACTACTGCTACCGAGAGGAGACTCTCAGCAGCCGCAGCCCAGGACTTAGATGATCCCAACAGCAGACTACCTCCCACCAGCTGGAGATAATTTCTGAGCAAAGGCAGCAAGGCGCAGCACCAGACAGAAACACTAAGCAGGTAGTCGGGCGAGCCAGGGGTCTGATACACGGAGCAGGATAGTCGGACGAGCCAGGGGTCTGATACACGGAGCAGGATATTCGGACGAGCCAGGGGTC
>VKOC01022047.1:0-48141 GCA_009364415.1 Spea multiplicata | reverse complement strand
TATAAAAGCAAATAAAATCAATAGCAACAAAATATATCTTATTAAAAAAGCTTTTTTTTCATTTTAAGAGGGCAGCAGTTCATGAAAGGTTGCCTAACTTTTTTTTTTAAATAACAAGGTTAATGTGACGGCTGCTCTGCAAATGGAACATATCATTATACATTGATGGTAGGAGAACACAGCACCTCTACAATAAGCACATCTATCTATTCTTGTAACCACTGAAAAACAAAGCAGCACTTTTGTAATGTTAACCCCTTCAGTCCCGTATGGACGTACCAGTACGTCCAAAAAACGCATTCCAAGAATCCCCTATGGATGTACCAGGCCTTCTTGCAGCAGCAGGGACACATCCCTGACAGCCTGGGGCTCCCCCCTGACAGCAGGAGCCAGCAGGAGCCAGCATCGCTGGCTTTCTGCTGTCCAATCTGATGTAACAGCTTCAGGCACGAAGCTGTCTGGGATCCAAAGAAATAGAGGAGCACCAATGTCACTACAAAGCTTGCTGGAAATATAAAGAGAGGCCTAGGGCACGTTTAGACGCCAGGTGCACTTAGACTACTGGTGATATATTAAATATATAGCTAAGTAGGAGGAAAGATGGACAGAGCACTGGCTCAAGTATGGTATGGTCAAGTATGGGTCAAGGTTACGGCTTAGATTTAGCCACACGCATGGTGGCACTTTAGACAAACCCAAGTCACTTGAGAAACCAGAAATGTCGATTTTTACATTGCTTGTTAACTCTGCTCCTGGTTCTAAAATAAATACCTGCATTAAATTCTGGGGGGGGGGGTTGCATAAATACATACATTCAGGGATTTATTGGAATTCTGTCTAATAATTTATACTATTATCCTGTCTCGCATTCCATCTTTTACTCAACAATATGCTGGATACTCCCAGCCAGTCAGCCCCGGCACTGGCTCACACAAGGGGGGTCTAAGAAGACCCACCTCATGCATGCGCAGAAAGCTTTACCCTCTTTATTTAAAACTCTTCCACCCGATTACATACCGATGAATACAAAAACCCTTCCAAATAAATACTTTTTTTTAAAAAAAAGAAGAAAATGTTTATAGCCATGTGACACAAAAGCAGACACACAGAGAAACTAAAAATCTTAAAAGGTTCTGTATTGTTTTTATGTAATTTATCCTTAAAATAAATGACACATCTGCTAAGGGACGGCACCTTTAAACATTTTACTAGATTATTTTAAGGACATTTTTTTAACATATATATATATATTTTTTTATAGTTTACAGAAATAATGCTGCCAGCTCTGTTTTTCACATAGAAACCTTTTCTTCATGTTTGTCTATAGATCCCAGGAGCTCATAATATAAATGATTTAAATCCCACCAGGACCCTGTAACTGGTGCTGTTTGAACCAAGGAGGGACCCCGCACCACACTTCCAGCTTTCGGACCAAAAAAGTAAAATTAAATTGTTTTTTAAAAACATTCAAATTTCAAAAAGGTGAATGGGATCAGTTTTTGGGCCAAAAATACCCCAGCTCTACGGCCCCCGCCATCGTGTCCCCTAAATGTGCCTGTGTGCTTGTGCCTTACAGGGACATGATGTCATAGATCCATGCCGTGTCATTTATAGTGCAAAGTTTCATAAGTGGACTAATCACCATAGCAAAAAAATTAAACCATTCCATTGGTTGCTATGGTAATAAGCCCTTTCTATACTTTTGCTCTTTGTAAAGAACCCCGTGGACTTTCTGTATAAAAATGAGTCCTTAGAATTGGTTATTAAGGTAATTGCCCCAGAATAGCTCTGTGTATGTACCCCCAAAGTGTACTTAAGTCTGCAGGACCATAGTGTTTTCCTATCGTCATATATATATATATATATATTTTAGGTTTTTGATTATTTTTTCCTGGTGGTTCAGACACAGTAACCAAATGGAGTCTTGTCTGCATTGCCGCTCCCCCCCTTCCCTTGCCATCCAGAGAACTTGCTGAATCGTCATTTTATCTGCTGCTTCAACTAATTGAACAAAATACCTCCGCGTGAAGCCGGTTTCTACTTCTTGTTACATTACACTTCAGTGATTCTAAAAAAAAAAAAAAAATGTGAAATAAAAGAAACATGAAAAAAGTCAGCTTTAGAGATTTAGGGTTTAATCATTTTATTTGTTAGTTTTTGTTTAAAATATTTTTTCTTTCTAGGAGGTAGTTGTATTTCAAATAAATAGACCCCCCCCCCTCCAAACATCGAGTGTACCAGTCAGTGGGTGGCTACAGAGTATCAAGCGCTAGTCATCTGAAGCCTGCGAGCTACTTGTTAAAAGCCACCAGGGTATGCAGATAACGAACGTGTTTGAATAAAGATAACCATGTGACTTTAACTTCAATGGATGTTTTATGCATCGCCTTCTCTCTACCAGTAATAGTTCTTTCTTGATTATTATTATCTTTTACTTTTATACCATTAACAAGACGAGAATTGACAGACTAAGACAAACCGATACATTAGGTGGAGAGAGCCCGGCTCGCAAGCTTACAATCTAGAGGGAATGGGGTGAAGTTTGGTAGCTACGATTGAGATACCACCAGCTTCAGAAAATGTTGTTCCCAGCATGGTCATTTTCTGCAAGAATGAAGAAAACAAAACCCAAAAAAGGATATTTCAAGACCCTACTCAAGTAGACCTGGAATTCAACAGATTTCCTTGGGCCATGGGCCCTATAGGGATGACACTACTCTTCTACAGTACTTTTAGTTTTAATCTTCTTGTTGTTTTTAATGTCTCACTTTCATGCGTTACGTTACCCTTTATCCTTTATGGTCACAATATACGGTATTGTTTTTATCTTGCATTTGTTCAGCTTTTGCTTGTTCTGCCCAAAATGTCTAAAAGCTGCATCAACTAAACATGGCAGCTTCTTTTAAGGTTAGAATGAATTTGTATATTTCTGTATTCAGTTTATTTAGTAAATTGCTTTATTTTTGGCACATACCTGGGTACTCTGAGGATTTGATAGGGTTAATATGGGGTAACTAGTTCACGTGTCTCAGGGTCAGCTCATTAAGAAAGTTCCCAGGTATGTTTATGGGCATTAGCCGCATGCGCACACACACACACACACACACACACATGCGCACACACCTCTCTTTGTGTCTCTGGGACTTAATAGCAGATTAAAGTCAGACTCGGGGCAGGTGTTGCTATGGATAAAACAGATATATAAGGAGACAACAGATGTTGTAAATATTAGACAAAAGTATTTAAGGACCTTTATTGAGAAAATCAGGAGATAAGAAGATACCAGACAGTGTGTGTGGCTGTCATATCACACCATGTTGTCTATCAGCATCTGGGCACCTGGGCTCTGCCTAGTGAACGGCAGACGGTAACAAATGCGGCCTACTATTAGGAATGTAAAACAACGTACCAGGAATAATCATAAACTTTTAAATGTACAGAGCAAAATCTACTCAAATAATATATATATACAGTAATAATGGATTATGTACTTAAATGTATATTATTTAAACCTCTTAATGTACCAAGAAGGTACCTGTCAATATAACTGGCAATGTGAACTTCTCGAACATATCATGAGAACAGCTCCTATAGATTTAATACGTTATATTAGCTCTGCTCATCGGGGACAGCGGGAACTCCAGCTCTCCATCGTGTAGGAAGCAGAAGCACACAAGCGGGTACAGCTGCAGCTGCAAGAAGAATCACCATATTATAGAAACATAATATAAAAACAGTTTTATTTCTAATTTCTTCCAAAATGACTTCGGTTTGTGTTTTCCATCAGCACTCATGCAAGTACCATTAATTGTGTGAATAAAACATTATGCTGGGACTCATTAAAAATGAATAGCAAGCGAGGTCTGTAAATAAGGAGTAACGGTTGAAATTGTGTCCTGGCGTCTCAGTCGCAGAGGGAGAGTTCTGATGTAAATAATGTGTGACAGATCCCCGTCCTGTCACCTTCCCTGCAGCCATCATCAGCCAGGCCGCGCGGATCCGGTGGCCGTAATGTGCCATGTCCTCGAAAGGAGGGAGCGGCGGGTGTTCGCTTTCCCCGTGAGACATGTGAGATTATCCTTGCGCCCCGACCACCGCCACCAGCTGAGGGTGAGAGGTCCCTGTCTGTAGCTGATGCCTACGGGCAATGTTCAAGCAAACATTCTGATGTCACCTACATACCCCAGCAGATCCGCTCAAAGCATTACAACTAGAAGATTTCAATTAACTGTAAATCGGAGCAGAATTGTAGCAGAACCCAAATATCTTTTTTTTCTGGTTCCGGACTGACATTTCGTGAACTGGTTTGGAGAGACCCCAAGCTGAAGACTGACTGTTGTAGCTTCGATCTTCCGGGCTAGGCTTACTCCCCATTAAAAACCCAAATAATGACACCACACCATAGAATATGGATAAGAAAAGGCCACAGCCAATTTTATTTATTAGAGTCATTAGACAAGGACAATGACTCAAACACCAACATGTAAATATATACAATAAACACTCAAGCTTGCCAAGTAATCCAGGTACCATAACCAAATACCACTTAAGGAAGGGACATACCGAGATGCCCCCACCCTGACCTGAGGTTCCCAGCACTGACAGCCAAGAACCTACCACCAGATGTTACCAACCATTCACTTACCACCACATTAACCCCCTGGATACCTGGCAAGCTGCCGCCCCACAGACTGTGACAAACGACACAAACCTACAAACAAAAGAAAAAAGGGAGGGAGGGTGGTACACGCAACCAGGTAAGCTAACCACAAAAAATGGTTCCTGAGCCCGGGAAAGCACCCACTTATATAATCTTCCCCAACTCCACCCCCGAAATTCCCGCCAAAAAAGCCTACCCCTCCTCCGCACAACAGTCAGGGCCCACTATAGCCCATGC
The DNA here is from genome assembly GCA_009364415.1 of Spea multiplicata. Taxonomy (NCBI): domain Eukaryota; kingdom Metazoa; phylum Chordata; class Amphibia; order Anura; family Pelobatidae; genus Spea; species Spea multiplicata. The sequence continues at coordinate 43,244 of VKOC01022047.1, read as the reverse complement.
TGGCCCCCCGTGGGCATCATTATGTCTTAGCGGTCTTGACAACGATTCAGGGGACTATACTGTATGTGAATGTCAGGTCTTTTAGTACATTCCTGGAACACTTCAAGAGCTTCATCTCTCTCTAGAGCATAAGCAACAGACAAATTCATCAGCATCCATCTAAGTGGAAAGATGTGCAAGGTATTTAATTAAGTCTGAATTTATTTTGCAAATAATCTTCACTGGAGTAGGTGGTTAATGCTCCTCATACTTGCACCTTTACACCCGTTACCTCCCATGCCCAGAGATGGGCCACTGTCATTGCCTGGTGCCAGAGATAGCAGCCTAGCTTTCCTTGTGGATCTAAACATATCCTAAAGGCATTTTCAAGTACAGGTGGAGGTCATGGAGGCCATGAGGCCCATGCTGGCAACGTATGGTTTTGTTGTGTATGGAAAAAACAAAAAGGCCCGTCATCTGAATCACAGACTATCCTCCGAAAGAGAAAGACTCTTAATGTCCATTGTTGGGGTTGTTTGATCCCTTGAGTTTCTGGCACAGTATTCAAACCTGTAAGCACCTGACTGGTTGTTCTGTGTCTTCCCAAACTGCTCCTGCACCTTGTGTTCCAGAATTTCTTTCTATAGTTCCTGACCTCTTTTGCTGTTTGCTGCCTGCCCTGACCTTTTGGCTATCCTGACCTCTACCTCTCCGATTTGATGCCTGTGAGACTTTTGACCTTGGCTCGTCTGTTTTTTTTTCTCCATATATATGATTTTTTATGTTTTTTTACCAGGACTATTTCTGCTCAGAGTCTTGGATAATCACCCTATAGTTGGAAAAAGGATGTGGGGAAGAAGAAAAAAATAAATAAATTTGGACTGGTAATGATAAGCCTGCCTTGTCACTTTAAGGCCAGCAGGCTCCTGATGATGTAAGCGTGGCTAACGGCTGGACATGCAGCAGCACATTACATTTTCATGCTCACATAGTGTGCAGCTAGACATATCCAGCCGGCGGCTCTACTCTGCTGCACCCAATCTTCTGCTGGAGTGGCAAATTGAGTGAGTACGGGGCACTGCCGGCCGGCATCCCACGGGGCATGTGCCCAGTGTGCCAGGTGGCTAGTCCGGGGCCGGCCTGTATCTATATCTCTTGTACAATGATAAATCCATGTCAATTATATTCTCGTTCACAAAGCTCTGCCAACCTTGAGGGAGAATCATGCGCCACACAGCATGTTGTAAACAATTCTAAGCAGGGATCAGTAATGGACCCGATGTCACTCTGTCCATGTTCTGTATTGGCAGTTTCCCATCCTCTGCCTCTCTGCTGGAAACATAAAAGCGATACGCTAATTTGTAAGCAATTAGCTGGCTCTTACATCTGTCTGTAAGTCACACGGTCAGAGATTAGCCCTTAGCTACAAGAGAACAGCACCAATAAAAAGGGGCCACCCAGGGCCTGCTACATTTTGGCCACAGAGGTTCTGCTCATATGTGTTCAGAATAAATGTATTTGGGGACAGATACTGTTTAATCTACGAAAACTGGTCATTGTGTTATGATTGAAATATGTTAGGTGTGATCGGTTCCCATCTGTACCACGTTCAGTTCCAACTTGCCCTTTTAGCTGATGCCCCGTTGGACCTTATGTCTAGAACCCATATCTTGCATTATACCCTATGACAGGGGTGTCCAACCTGCGGCCCTCAAGCTGCTGCAGGACTACATCTCCCATATTCCTTAGCCAGCCCCTTAGCTGAAAGAGCATTATGGGAGATGTAGTCCTGCAGCAGCTGGAGGGCCGCGGGTTGGACAGCCCTGCCCTATGACATTAGACGTGCGTTTACCCGCCTGACGCATTGGTGTTTAAATGTATGCCTTACCGTCTGTTTCTATGGTACTGAGACGTACAGCTTCGGCAATAAAGAATACATCCAGCTTCGACGTTTCAGCGAGTGCCCTGGGTGGGCTCTGGCACCCAAGAGGTTACTGGGCAGCGGGCACTCCCCATCAATCTACAGCCATAATACCAGGCAGAAGACGCTCACGGCAGCTCTGTCTCTAATGATACGAGTGCTGAGAGGGAAAGACTCTTAACCAGCAATTATCAGCAAGTCGAGGAGAACCGGGAGCTTCACGCAGACTGGCAGACTGAATAAAGACTGGCGGGGATATGATACAGAACATTAGAACTCTGCGTGACCTGCTTCACCGCATAATCAGACGGCACAATAACATCACGTCGCAGCCTCCGATACTGGAAGGGTCAGCTTTGTATCCTCCCATGAAACTGGCTCGCTTCTTAGCTATCATCATTATACTCACTGACATATAACTGTATAATGCCTATGCATGTTTTGGGTTGGCTATGTGTGTCGACACGTGGAACCGCACAGTCACAAGAGAAGCTCGCAATTTGGAAGAAGAGAGCAGCAAAGTGGACCAGTTAGGGTACTGGTCCTGGCACTTTAAGGCCAGTGGCCAGCGGCTACCTAATGACATAAGTGCAGCTGACGCTTGATATGACAGGCCCCATGTTACATTGTTATGCTCACGTAGCATGAGACCTGGCATATACTGTCCGTGAGTGTACACCGGAGCATACACTTTGGTGAAGCAGATGGTGAGCACAGGTGAGTGTGGGGTGCCGTTGGCCAGTGCCCCACCAGGCATTTGCTCGCTGTGACAGATGGCCAGTTTGGGGTTGAAGTACAGTACTGATTGTATACATACATCCAAGGGAAAGGACTCCTCAACGCAGCTTACATGGGGCCCTGAACTTTGTGTTACAGCATCAGGCGGATATATACAATAAACGTTAATCCAGGCTGCCTGTGCCAATGCCCATAGAATAACGCAACGAAAGTAGATTCTCCTTTGATTTGCCCTAGAATAAGATGGAGACAGTAGGTGTGCTCTCATTGGTCACAGGGAAAGTAGAGGCTTTTCCCATTGGTTGTTTCTCATGAATAGTTGTTGTCCACTGGTTAGTTTCCAAATTTGAGTATCCACTGTCTGCGAGACTTAGTACTTAGTGATCTGCTTTACTATGTGGGAAAAGTCAGGAACTTGCATCTACAAGGGAGTTATAGTACGAAACGCTTTTGTAAAGGGATGCAGAACAGGACAGCCAGACCCCCCCCTGAGCTGAGGTAGCAAAGCTTGTAGAAGGCAGTTCCCAGAGGACCTGAGATAGGTATCCACAGAAAATATTACCTAAAATCACTTTAATAGTACGATGAAACATTTTCATATTAATGTATTAACATGGTTTTTTTTGTAACCTAAAACTCATGTCTCTTCATGGTTACTCTAACCAGAAACAATTCTTTATTGTACCCCCATATGCATTTAGGATCTTGGTGGGATCCAACCACTGCAGAGTACAAACTACCAATCCTCATGCTTCTACTTAAAAGACCATCTAAAAGTTACAATGTGTGTGTAGGTCCCTACTTTGACCTTGACACAGGGACCAGTGGTGGACACCAGCAAGGTGACTTCTCGGGCCTGCTGAAGTCTATCCATGGCCACGTTAGGAAGATCAGAACCTCTCCTCTCCTTCACAGATCCCATTGAACTCACCCTTGGAGTTTGATCCACCTCTAAACAGGGTGCGTTGGTTGGCACATGGCATGTACCCTGATGTTCCTCATCATTACAAAAAAAGTTAATTGCTGATGGTGGTACTCCTTGACGTTAACTAGCAACACGCAATGCCTAGGCATGTTACAAAATGCTTGATTTATACACTTTGCACACATCTATAATTTAGCACACATAAACATTATCCTCCATGGAATCTAATGCATAGATATTTATATATTATGATGTTTTAATAAAAAATAACTATTAGCTACCAATTAAGAGCTATTAATACCGTCCTTATAAATAAATTAGCATTGCAGATAGAACTTTCTATAAACCCATTATATCCAAGGCTGTGTGAGCTCAATTTACGTTAACCATTAAAAGACTAAAGCGAGCCGCAGCAGCGAATGTTCGAGTTGGTCTGTGTCGCTGTCACAATTAATGAGTTTTGACATTTTCTCCAAGTGCCCCCTATCTCGGTGCAAATGAGATTTTATCGGGGGGGGGTACGCTGAAGGTGTGCGCGGTGGCGGTGTCACAAGGCTGACCTTTTGCAGACACAAGAAGTTGGGACAGATAAAATGGAGGAGAAAAGGGCATTTTATTATTCACAGGGTGATTAAATGTCCTCACAATGGAAATGCGCTCTCCAGAAGGGATAGATCGTCTGATAACAGATAATGCCATAATGATTATGCCTTTAATGCCGCTGATTAAAAAACATAACTGCATCTTTTTATAGCCCTCCCCAGGATGATTCATTAAAACTTTAAATATATATATATATATATATAATATATGTATACTATATATATATATTATATATATATATAATTTATTTTCTCAGGACAAGTGAAGCTTTTTATTGAGTTTTTAATGAATTTAGGGGAAACTTAACTAAGCACGATGTCTACGGCCCTAAAAGTCAAAACGATTTTAAGTAAGCATCATACAGTTATACATTACAAGGTGTAAATATATTCTTCTCCGCCCATAGGCAGTTGGATAAATAGCTATCGAACAGGTAAAAGTCCTAATAAAAGTCTTGTTTTATTCTCTTGTGCGAGACCAAGTTGAGAGATATTTCTCAGGTGAAGGCGTTATGATTCGGTAAATAAGTGGATATGAGGAGCGAAGTAGAAAAAGCGGAGTCCCCCAGACATTGAACTAGGACATAAAGTGAGGAGTGCAGTGATGGAGATATCGGGAATTGTGGAGAGAGGAGACGGTGAATAAACAGAAGATCAAAAGAAGAGAGCCATAGGGGACAGGCACAAGTGTCAGAGAAGGAGAAGTTAAAGTATGTTAGGATTGAAGCCAGGAGAGAGCCATGTAACAAATGCCATAGGAATGAAGGGATTACAGAAAAAGGGGGAGGTCAACAATCCCAAAAGCTGCAGAAAGGTCCATTATCAAGATTCTCATCAGAGAATGTAACCAGTGCAGAATGCAGCTGTGTCTTGGTGGTGACATCTTCCATCTTGGTGGTGACATCTTCCCAGCTTTCAATAGGCTTCATACGGGCATTGCCAACGTGAGACTACAGATGAAGAGGACAGAATATCAGGGATGGCAAAAGACAGAAGGGAAAGCAAAAAATAAACAAAAAGTATAGGGCGTACCGCAACTAAAAATAAAGCCTGGACAATGTATGGAAATAAAGTCATCTAACTTTTGGGATCCCGAGATGGTGAAAGCTTTTGTAGAGGATGCCAGCTGCGCATGCGTGCTAAGATGATACATACTATGCAGACCAATAGTGCACACACACTACATATGTGATCTGCGCATGGGGTTCTATGTTAAGGGCTACTTTTTCCAGCGACACACGGACGCAAAATCAACATCCCAAATTGGGACTGTTCATAGGTTTTATGCTATATTCCCTTCTTATGTAGCTACTAAAATCTTAACACAGACCTATCTCCATTCCCCAAATTCTACATGTTTCGGTGCAATAAAAAGTTATATAATTGTGTTAACAAACTAAACAGAGATAGGTACATATTAGAAATGGCCTGTGCGCTAAATATTCAGGATAATTCCCCCCTAATAAGTTATCTCTGCTGTTAATTTGCTGGCTGTTGTTGATTGGTTTAGGTAGCCAATAGTACGGGTAGGGTGAGGAGAAGGAAGTGACCTCAAGACAGGAAATGGATTCGGTATCTTAGATTTGACCCCAAAAAATAAAATATATTGACTACGATTATACTGATTGACAAACAAAAGGTATAGATACATTCATTCTAAATAAAGAAAAAAAATATGTTGAAGGCAGACTAACCGAACCGCTTCCTCTCACTTTATTTATTATTCATTTATAGGTTGTGATATTTATGGCAATGCCTTGTGGCCGGGATAGTTAATTAACAGGTGAAAGTTCTGGCTGGATATACGCTGTGCTTGGAATATACTTTCCTGAGGCCAATCTTGATTCCCAGAACCCAGGCGTCGTGGCGATTCTTTCAGGGCCATTCCAGGAAAATTAAAAAGTATCGAGAAAATAGTCACAGTGATTGTATATAAAGAATTATGCAGCAGAGGGGACTGCTATCTCTCTGGAGCTGCCACTCTAGGCCATTGACTCCTTGGTCCTTACCCAAGGGGGCTGCTTCCATGGGTCAACATCAAAAATAGCAGTATCTCTTAAAATCAAATTCAAGTGACCATGTGGACGGAGTTACCCCAACCGTAACTATCCACCCGACTATACGCAGAATCGTACGCCCTGTGGAGAAAAGATAGGCAGTGCATTCCCAACAAAGAAAAACTGTCCATACTAGGCAGCATCTGTAGGTTTTCACACCCTCATTTAGTATCAAATAAATATTGGAATGGTAGAACTGGTAAGCATAAAAATACAACTATAATTAAAACGTAAACATTTTTTAAAAATGACTTTTAGAAAACTGTCCTTGAACCGCTCTTGAAGGAATCCTCGCCTGACCCTAGGTGGCATTGAGTCTGGATCAATGGGCATGGTTATTGTCTGGCGCTAAGCTGCCAGACACCAGGCGATCTGCTCAATAGAATATGTACAGAGCCATCTGGCTTAGCTCTGATCTGTAATTACCTTCTCCCTGTGTTTTTGGCACAATGTACTGCAGCTCGATGCTGCCCTCCTGTGGATTTTAGTGGCATTTCTTTTTTTCTACAGTAGGTTTAGGAAAAGTTGAAATTAATCACATGTACTTTTTTGGTTGCTATCCTAGAATTTGCATTTCAAGATATAACAAAAAAACAACATGAATGGTATTTTATAAAAATCCCTTTTTATACCTAGGAACTCTATGTGTGGGACCCTGAGGCTCAGGATGAATTGGTGGATTTTCAGTTCAAAGTGAACATATGCCTAATGGTACCCAAGCATGAGACTGTAACATCTGTAATATAATCTCAATTTCACTAGAATATTAATTTGAATGCAGATAATAACCATTTGACCCATCTAGTCTCCCCAATGTCTCAAACCTAAACACGCATACCTGCTAACCCCATACAACAATACCCATACACTTTAACACTACATGTGGATATACACACTCATGCTAATGCCATAAATTAACACACACACAACACCATACACACACGTGCTCCCACTACACTTTATATACATACTGACATTCTAACATACTTCCACACACAGTAAAATACTTACACACACTAACATGCCTACACACAAACTAAAAAATGTACTTACACACACAGTAACATACTTACACACATACAGTAACATATTTGCACACACACACTAACTTACACATACAGTAACATACAAACATACTTACACATACTTACACACACATAGTAATGTACACACACTCATACGGTATGTTTGGGGTGGTTGGGGAGCTGGTTGGGGAGCTGGTTGTATTAGTTTGTATCAGTGGGGTTCCTCCTTGTTTCTAACAATTTGAAACAAAAGGAATATTCTTAGGCAAATTAACCAACACATTTTAAAAATACACATAATCAGGCTAACATACACATAACAACATTATAATATACAAAAACATAGTATTTGTGTTATAAACACTACACATATGTAAATTTTGACACAACTTCTTCAGCGGTTTTTGAGAGCATTCATTTATTATGTCTTTCTGGCAGAGCCCCAAGATCCCCTACCAACCTCCCTACATACTATTTATCAAAGTTGAGACCTCTTCAACCATGATGTCATCTTCTTCTAGCCAATACAGAGATATCCATTTACTTTATTACACTATAGAACACACATTTATTTTATGTAAATGTATTTAAGACATTGTGTAATTATATATCTTGCCACAAGATGTCACTCAAGTGCACCACACAACTCTAACCTTAGGCCACTTCATAAGGAAATCCTTAGATTAAATAATAAAAAAAAATGTTAGAACAGAATTTCTCCCTTAGGGAGAGGAGCGTGAAAAACTTCACGTATGAATATTTCTCTTCCAGAGAGTTCTTAATTTCTGTATCCTGTAAGAGGATACAGAGATTGTTTTTTTCCCTGACAGCCGCAGTAAAGAAAAAAAAGAATTAACTTTATGAGTACTTTATTATACTTTATTATGCAAACTAATGCATATAATTATATATATACATTATCACTTTACCCGAGTAACAAGCTGCACCCACCTTCTTTGTGGTCCAATTATTTTTAATACAGAAATCAATGGAAGTGCTGGTCCTGGTTTTAAAAAAAATAAAATTAAAAAAAATATTTCCTTTCTTACAATAGAAAAATTCTGTGTATCCTTACCCTATTCCCTCAAGTGTAGTTAGTACTTGAAAGTTGTTTTAGTACTTGAAAGTTGCTCAATGCACCTTTCATGTATAAATCCATATAATACCGGTTAATACTGAAAGCCAACTATAGATGTTTCCTTAATGCCGGTGCCCTCGTGATCCCATTTCCTCAAAGGGATGATGCTGTGATAAAGAACATGTGGAGACCATGGACACAAATGTCACATTATGTGATAAATGTGATAAAAGATCATCCAGGTGGCAATACGTAAAGTTAATACAAACAGAAAAAATAAGCGCTCCATCCTAGAGTAAAGCAAATTATTATTATTATTATTATTATTATTATTATGAAATGTGTACACCACAAAGCATTCAATTAATAAAAAGTACTGATTTATCTTATCATACGCAATGCATATTATGCGTGTCCCAATAGAGCAGGTCCTGTCGTTAAAGGCTTCTGGTATCAGACTATGACCTACCCCAATATTTCAGGTGTGCAAATCAGGACACCTGTGTTGGGGGTGTGGCTAGAGACAAGAGTAGGTGGGGTTAGAGTTGTGACCACCCACAAATCTTCCCCAAACCGCCACCTCCCTCGGCTGGACAAGAGACAGTGGGGAACCATAGACACGCCAGTTGTGAGGATAAGGAGGACCGGGGGCAACCAGTTTAATGCCTCCCAGACAGGATATCTACAGGGGATACCAGAATTATGCACTGGAGGTTAATAGGATTAAAAAAGGTTATTTATACTATCCTGAGTCAAGGGAAGGACCAGATGGGGGACAGTGTTTGAGTTTTGTGTGTCTGATAAGAGGGTCTGCTTTCCCCCTACCCTCTAGTCTAGGCTAGAGATTGGGGCAATCGAGCTATAATGATTGCTCCTGCTTAACCCTATTCATCTGTGGATTCTGCTGTTCCCGAGTTCCGGTTTGGCGGTAGTGCCCGTTACAGAGATCACATGACCTATCTACCTGATGATCAGAAGATCCCCCAACTGGCCCATGATCCCCATTGCCCGCAAAATAGGAATATTGGGGATCTACGCAAGACAGCGCTCTGGGTTCTCAAGTGAAGACTAGGACACTTGGGACGAATGCTATAAGGTTCTGAAAAGTCATTATGGAATGGTGTCGAAAAACCTTCACCTGGAACCTTTCTAAAAAGCTGAAATGTTCAACTATTAACCCTTTGATAACCCATGGCGAAGATTCTACCTTCTTCTGTGGTGTCTGGCATCATCCTAATCATGGTCTTTATGAAAACTGTGACGTGTCAAAAGAAAGATATTAAGTTACCAATATTCAAGCCATGAGGAGCAAGGTCATATCCTACACAGATTATACCTGTCACAATAATATTCCAGCTGCCAAAGCTTCTAAATCTCGTGTGCTTCTTCTTCATTCTCTCATGAAATGGACTTGGGACACAGCATAAGGACTACTCGTAACTGCCAGCAGTCCCAATTTGGCCAGAATATCCCAGTGTGACCAGTGTGCAAACTTTCAGGACGCCTGGCAACTGTGAATGTGCAAAGTGTCCAAGCTGGTCCATAACATGGGTGGAACATGGCATGACACCATGACGCTTCTCGCTTAATGTAGGGAAAAGTAGTTCGTGATCTGATACCCGGTGGTTATTCCAGCGAAAAACAACAGAAATGTGCCAAGAAACAGCCCAAATCTCTACGGTTACTCCCTTGAAAAGGAAAGGGGCACTTGATTAAATCAATATAGGTTGGAGCTGGCAGGGCTACTAACCCCACTTGGCTAAATCGGACTGGTTATTTATGTCATCGTCCTCTGTTTGCACATATTTTTGTTATTATGAATATTTCCAGCATCCCTTTCCGCCTATGTCCCTTTTTTGCTTCGTGTCTAGCTAATAATCACGGCCCTTTTGTTGCTGGTGTGTGACCTTTTCTAGTAGACATCGTAGAAATCAAGGAAGGCAGGAAATGTTTAATAAATGACTGTATAACAAGCTTCCGAGGGACTCGGTGACAGCCGTACTATGAATGATTAAGCTCCTTTCCTGTAACGTTATTGCGTGGATAGGGTTAAGCGTCATGGAGGAGACCGCGCGAGGATTGTATGCCAGGAGGAAATATAAGCTGAAAAAAATACTTCCATAGCACCATACAAGGTAAAAATCATCTTTTTAACTCATTCACCACCTTGGACTCCAAACAGTAACCTCAGGCTTAAGGTCAGGGCTGGATTGGCCATCTGGAACACAAGTCAAATGCCCAGTGGGCCGCTGGCCATTGGCGCCCTATACTCACTCAATCGGGATATGCCCGACTGCATACTCCACAAGCAAAAGAAAAAGAAGGCAATGTGCCGTCTTGCAAATCAAGCCATTGGCCGGACTTTGTCATCAGGCGGCCGCCTGACTTAAAGTGTCAGGGCTGCATTATTTCTACGTTTTTCCACACTGGCCCAAAACAAGATGAAAAAGCAAAAATGAGGAGACCGAACCTGGCCCATGAAGAAGTAATAAAAGATTGTCATTTTCATTCTTTCCCGCACGTTTCAGTCTTTAGTAAGATATTAATTAATTTATGTGACCACTCTTGCAACTGTTTTCAAATTTTGGGGTTTGTTCACGAAAATGATGAGTTTGCAGGAGAGTTGCAGTTTTATTTTACTATGTATTATGAAGGGCCAACCCCAGTCAGTGCTTCCTGCACAAAGAGTTTGGTAGGCCCTGTATAATGGATAGTTAAATTCATGCCCCGTCACTGGTAAAACAATGCTTTATCCTTTATAATGTATGACTAAGTCGGTAAGTTGGAAGAAGAAACTGTCCGGCAAACTCCTACTTTAGTGAATAAACCCTTTAGATATGCCAGCCCAAGTTCCTTTAGGTGATGCTACGCCCCACACGCATTGTATTAGTGTTTAAAAAATGTATTAGACATACCACACCGAGGTGGGAAAGCAAGATGGATTATTCCGACATGTGAAAGGTTAGGGGCAAAATTATACTTTGGTTCAGCAATGAAAGAGAAAAAAAAAAATTTTAGCTATCATGTGACATATGTATAGGTATTTGTCTCCTAAAGAATGGTCCCTCGAGAAATAAAGGGACCTCATCCATTTTTTTAACCCATATGGCCACGGATATAGGTTACAAATGTGATGTTACCCATTCCGTCTTTTAAACGGTTAACATAAGAAAAAAAACCAGTAATAATTGAAAAAAACTATCAAAAATTCATCAAGCTTAGCGCATAGTGTTCTGTGGGTCCCTGCCCAGAGTTTGGTTACTTAATGTAGAATCTCAATGTTCTGTGTCAAAATGAGCATTTTCCAGATGAATATCTTTATTCCGTATCTGGCGTTGCCCAACTTTATTATCAGGAAAGAACTTATGAGCGTAATTTCAGCCTCTGGCGAAACAGGAGCATTGACTGGAAATATCGTATACTGGAAACGAATCAAGAGTAATATTAAAGGTGGGAAAGAGGAAACTGTATTAAAGGCGCAGGGACGCGCTCCTATTCTGTTATACAGGGAGACAGAAATATACAAAAAAAAGATGCTGGTCAAATAAAGCTCCAGTGAGCTCCGCTTAAATGATGTCATAGATCTTAGAGCCCATACCATGGCTAATACCGAGAATCTGTCACTTGTACAGACTTTTAAAATCCTGGTGCCGCAACTTGGCCGGGAGAGACCACTGGTCTCCCTGCTCCAAGAGTTAAAGGTCCAACGAACGACCATGGTCTTCCCAGGCCAAGTTGCTCCATCCCCAGGGCCGTGCAAGTGAGTCTATTGGTCGCCTGCAGCCAACCAATTGGTTGATGCCAGAGGAGGCCCCTGCACCAATAGAGTCGTTCGCATGGCCCTTTAACTCCTGACGGCAAACTTACACATTTCCGCTTCCGTTAACCCCTGCGATGCTGTGTAGATAGGTAGGCTAGATGGGCAAGGGATCAGGGAGATTAGTAGACGAACACGAAGATTCTTCGTGTTGTGTGTCTTTGTCTACGTTTTGCCGCCGCCATGTTGGTATGTTTGGTATTCAGGCTGAAAAACGTAAACACACCCTTCCTGTTCGTTTTCATGTTTGCCCGAATACGAATGCACAAGTCTAGTTGCCAGCCAGCGGTGGCACATGGTAAGATTGTGGCGCGTGGCTCTATTGGCCACCTTCCCAATGGACATTTCTCCGGTTTACCAGATGGCCAGTCCTTCTTCTAAATATCTCACTCAGTAGCTTAAGTAACCATTTAAAGGTCACAGAGTCATAAACAAGTCAAGTTCTGCCTCTAGCCACTAAGAATACTTGAATTTCTAAACACTTTGATATTTTCTTCTGTTTCTATAGCCATTATTGTGGTTTTTAGGGCTGTGGAACATTGTTATACCCTCATAACCCAACAAACATTCTGACTTCCTGGAAAAGGCCACGTGGGGCTGAAAAAAGAGACCATTTATACATTTATCATAACCAGGTGGACAACACCAAAGCAAAAAAGTTTGTTTTTATATCTCATTGGTCTTATTATTATTATTATAAAATATTTTATTTTCTCTGGGTTTTATTGCGTTTTTATATACTATATTTTTATTATATAGAATACCATCAATATACTGTCTTTAGTCGAATACCTTTTATTGGGCCAGCATAGAAAAAGATCTAAAGTTACAAAAGTTTTCGGGACCTCAGAGGTCTCTTCTTCAGAAATGTACTTAAAAATGTTGCTGGTTCACTTTCCTTGCAGCTCCTGCCCTCGGGGGGGTACAAGGTTCAGGATCGGGAGGCAGTGAACGTTACTGGGAGGTCGTACACCCTGCATATCTCGCTGTCCTCCCTTTCTGTTCTCTGTTATTATATACGCAGGTTCCTCCGAAAGTTTTCTACACTCAGAAAATTGTTTCTCAGAAGTGTCATCTAATACTTAGCAATGAGTTATCTTGTGTTATGGATATTTTAAGGTACAGCTAAATTTAGACGTGCTTTCCTGAGGTCCTCCTAGAAAAATCACCACGGTGTCAAAAACTCTAATAAATCATGTTAGCAGTAGTGATGGTGCGCAAGATGCTAAAGTAATAGCTCAAATATATATATATATATATATATATATATATACTGTACAAGGCCGGCCTTAGGGGTGTGTGACCTGTGCGGCCGCAAGGGCGCCATGGCAACAGGGGTGCCTGCCCGGGACTTAAATTAAAACATCTGGATTTTTTTTAAAAACTTTATTTAACATGGAGGATGTTAAATAAAAACAAAACAAAAAAAAAACAATGTTTTAATTTAAGTCCCGGCAGGGGCGCCGAGTGGTCACTGGCGCCAGGAGTAGTCCGCACAGGGCGCCAGAACACTTAAGGCCGGCTCTGATACTGCATATACACACTAACGTTCAAAAGTCTGGGGTTAGCTGGTTTCATGGAAAACAAGGACATTTCTGGCTATAACATAATTGCAAAAAGGCTTTCTAACGATCAATTAGTCTTTTAAACTTAAACTTGGATCATCGAACACGACGAGCCATTGGAACACAGGAGTGATGGGAGTGATAAAGGGCCATTGGAACACAGGAGTGATGGGAGTGATAAAGGCCTCTGTATGCCTATGAAGAGATTCCATTAAAAATCAGCTAATCTCAGCTGCAATAGTCATTTACAACATTAACCCCGTGTGCGCTGGATTTCTGATCCAATTCAAGTTATTTTCATGGACAAAATATGATTTTCTTTCAAAAACAAGGACATTTCTAGCGTGTCTACTGTATATATGGAAATATATCATCTTTATTGATTAATGTGATGTTCATAGGTCATCTGCTTTACTGCATATATATTTTATACAGTTTATGGATTAATTTTTTTATGTTGGGTTTTCATGCCCTTTTTCTGCTGTAATTGTTAACTTTTATGGCTGTATGGGATTGATGGGAGTTATTCCTGCTGCTGCATATGATTGGTGGAAATTCTTATTGCACCTTTCTAATCTTATGTAGGGACAATTTGGGACAGGCCATAGTGAATCTGTCCTAGGCCCTGGCTGTGAAGGGGTTACACGGTGCTACTTTGGCATGGTATCCGCGTTGGACTCCAGCAAGGCAGGGATTTGACTTTACTGGACCTCCCAAGTGGTTGATATGATGCAAATGACCCTCCGACAGCTCTAATTGATGCCTGTGCTGCTCCATCTTACGTCACCATCAGATGGAGATCAGTCTGTCGCATTCCTCCACCCTCTGATCTGCGGTCACGTCTCACGCCACTATCAGCAGGTCTCCTTATCACAGGTTACTAAAGGGACGGCTGGGACCTTTCAACCCAAGAGTGAAAACCCAACTAAATGACCCAGAACTGGCAGACAAAATGTTCTATCCATCCTCCTCATCATCATTCGTCTTTCCATCATATCCAGTTCTGCATAGCTCTGAAAGACACCCTATAGGCAAAATTAGCATATCCCATAGAGGGATATACCATGGACAGAAGAAAGCAGGAGGGTAGATTAACAGTGAAATATAACAAATTTATCACATAAAATCACATATAAAAACGGCAAGAGAGTTTACCTGTTACGAAATTCTTGCACAGATGGTATTTGCAGATAAGGGCTAACGTCCCAGGAACCGGCCCTCCCCAGCAAGAAAGACAACCAACTCCCAGTACACTCTCCCTGGTTGGATACAGGTGTTTTTATGCAGGTATACAGCAGCTCGGCAATCCAGTCTACGGTCCACTAATAAATCAATCAAATGTGGGATATATTTGGCAGCAAGTGAACATTTTGTCCTCAAAGTTGATGGGTTAGAAGCAGAAAAATTGGGCAGCGTAAGGATCTGAGCGACTTTGACACGGGCCAAATTGTGATGGCCAGACGACTGGGTCAGAGCATCTCCAAAACGGCAGCTCTTGTGGGGTATTCCCAGTCTACAGGGGCCAGTGCCTATCAAAAGTGGTCCAAGGAAGAACCGGCAACAGGGTCATTGATGCACGTGGGGGACCAAGGCCAAGGTTGTGGTTATACATGGAGTCGCAATTAGATCACACAAAATGTTGTGTTCAGCTCAGTTCTTCACTGATAAAAGCTTTTGGCCGCAACATTCAGAGATATCCCGAGTCTGATTGTGGTTGTTAATTAGTGGTCCTACGGTTTGGATGGACTTTATTAGATTATGTGATTTTCAGACACTATATGTAATAAGTTATAAAACACAATACAGCCATTGATTGTGTGGTTAAACGCTTTGTATTGTTTACTGTGATTTAACGACACCGTTCTTGATTGTATGTTATTATTTCTTTAATAGGTGTGCGATCTGTTCTAGAGCATTAGTGTTTTTTTAAAACAATAATCCAGAATTACATAGTTATTGCATACTAAAATGTACAATTTTGGGAATGTGTGTTTCTTGTAGCATTGTAGCAAGTGTTGAAGGTGATGTCACAGAGGGTCCTAATTGCATCATTTAAGTGAAACCTTCCCACTCTGCACCTAGAATTTG
Organism: Spea multiplicata; assembly: GCA_009364415.1. NCBI lineage: Eukaryota > Metazoa > Chordata > Amphibia > Anura > Pelobatidae > Spea > Spea multiplicata. The sequence continues at coordinate 27,449 of VKOC01022047.1, read as the reverse complement.
AGGGCAGAGCGTCATTTGGACTTGGTCTTGACAAATACTTAGACAATGTATTTCCACAAGCCACTAGTTTAAACGCATCCTGAATAGGTGGCTCGGCTGAGCATGACCATTACGGCCAATATCTGCACCGCTGCTGCTGTATAAATTGTGCTCAAGAGGTGAATCAGCCTTCCCGTCCCATGTGCCTGCACTAAGATGGATGGGCTCGGTATCTAGAGCAGCTTTTAGGTACATTGCGTTCTTGTTCCTCGGCATATTTATCATGATAAATACATAGAGGGAGGGTGTGTCCCCCACCCAGAACAAGGGCGAGCTGTCCCACGCCTCTAGGACTATGAGACGAGCACGGGAAATACGTGCCAGAACAGTCAATGGGGACTACAACACCCATCAGCCCAACCACAACATATCTGTTGCAGTGTACAAGCATAAATGGATTTGGAGCGCATGGTCAAGGGGCAAAAATATTAACCCTATCCAAGCAGCAGAGCACAGACATACCGGTAATAAGAAAGAGGATGCCCCAATAGAGATGAGAGGCAGAGAGTATGGCTCTAGGGCATCCAGTGGCCCTAGGCAAACTATATCTCTGGGGCTCTCGTGTAGGCACTTGTATGCTACTTTAGGAGAGCCGGCTGCCCAAATAGTCTATACTGTAAGGTTGGCGCTGCCTTTAGTGAGCTGGGCAATCTTTTATATGCCAGGGAATAACAGACTGCATGTGGCTGATCTCTTCTATAATCGGCTGTGGCCACCCCCAACATCGGCCCCGATGGAGGCCTGCAGAGCACTGCTATAATACTGATTATCTGCACGAGCTCTGCGTTAAGAGAAAATGTTATAAAGGTTTCCTTTTTTCATTGTGCGTGTATCTCAGAGCCTTACTGTGTAGCCTTATCCGACACAGCCTGATACATTCAATGACAACATTCTTCCGAGGGGGATTGTTGGCTGTGGGAGGATATCCCCTTTCAGTGCCAGATTAAGACCGCTCCGGTGCCCCAAGGAGCTCAAACACACTCACACACACACATACATATAGACACACAAAAATCTCATCTTAATGGTTCGTCTTACTCTTGCCAAGGTGTCCGGCTACAATAACTTGCGCACCAAAGCAATTGCTATCCAGCAGGTGATGGTGAATTGGCCAATTATCCATTCGAGCACCAGGGTCCTACAGAGCTCGGGGGCCACTATCAACATGCCTAGCGTGTCTAATGGAGAGTCCACCAAAGTCCCCTTTAACTATGAAATTTAAAACTTAGAATACAGACTGCGTTGATGTAAATTCCCCCAACTAGTCTACATTTTACGAGGTTATAATGACTGTCCTACAGATCGTGACCATATAACCTCTCTTTTTTACCCGTCAACCTCTCAACGCTTCTTCTCACACAAGTCAGACCTTTCAAGTTGACGCTAATGGCTACCACATGACTTCTTACATCACATGACTTCTTACATCACATGACTTCTTACATCACAAGGTATATGCTATCACTGGCTTATTTATGCAAAACAGGCATCTTATGTTTATTTTCTTCCAAATATAACCACATCAGAGTGGTACCAATACTTCATACATGCACAATGTGATATCTTGGCGCAGTCCAAAACAGATTGTAAACCTGGAGAGAAGGCATCTAAACACAGCTTGCATGGGGGGTCTCTATAGAACCCCAGCAGCAGTCAACAAGCCAGTGCGAACTCTGGCTGGCAGTTACTGTATCACATATACAGACAATAGCCGAGAGGGGAGCAAATTCATGTAGGGGGGGATTCTGCATTTGCAAGGGGGGTGCCATGTAAATTTAAAGGGACCTCTAAGCTATAATATCCATTAAAGTACATAACATGGCTGTAGTGTCCCTTTATTTTTTTATTTCGTGAAATCTGCACAATTTTTCCAACCCATGGTAACAAACGCTCTGAGGGCAATAGTTTGTAATGAGTTGCCTTTTAATCTGTTGCTTTCCAGTATACGTGACCACTCTGACACTGAGTACGCCCGTATAATTAGCACTTGCGCAAAAATAAATCATAACGTGAAATCCCAGTAGTGTGCAAGCTCATTGACACATTCCTGGAATACCCCATGCGGGGGCAGGTGACACATATCCAAATGTCTGCCATCCATCAATCCGCCCTGCAGAGCATCACGGTAACTGTAGTTCCGAGTAACCGTAACTCTTTTATAACCAGAATTCCCTTCTAGTTTTCTGCAGATCCACAACCGAGATAATATCTACTGCCCTACGGAGTGGGGTCCTGGATACAATGTACCCGCTCTCCATGTGGACACCATTATTGGTGCAATTGATCCATTGGTTTGTCCTCATACCTTAAATCCCTTAACAAGCACTTATATATCAGTGTTTTAAGGAATGCTGTAGTGTCTCATGCAGCCTTGCCAACGAAGAAGGCATATTGAAGTACCCTATTCCTATCCCACTGTCCCACCAAGCTCTACTCCTGTTCCACTTTCCGGGCCAGAGGTAGAGCTCGGCAGGACAGCGAATGCATACTGAGCGTGTGCAGAATTCTGCTCAGTAGCGCTGCCGGTTTGAGTGACACTCTACTTCCCCAACTCCACTTGAAGTTGGGCGATATGTGCAGTGCAATACCTCCTCCATGATCATGGTGGGTCTCATTAGACCTTCCACCTGGGTGCAGGCAGCAAGAGATGTGTTCAACTTAACAAATATCCTTCAAGATAAGGGGAACACATGACAATTTAAGGGAACCAGCCAGCTATCATATGTATTAATATGTATATGATTTAGAAGTGTCACGTATCTCGTTTTGACAAGAAGCCCTGTTGTGACCCTACTGCACCTTTCTGTACCATAAAACATAAAATGCAAGTTATGCAGAGTGAGTCAAAGTTGTGTACATGGACTGAAGCTCCCACGGGGCAGACTGGCTCAGGAGGCAGAAGGACATTTTTCCCCCAGGCAGGTCCTCATACTCCAAGGTGGGTCTCATCAGGACCATGTTACACGGTGTCAGAAGGTGCCAGCCCTCCTCTGAGCTCGCAATGGCCAGTCCACGCCTGGTGTGAATGGTGACTCATATATTGTACTAAAAATCCTCTTTGAATGTCTTTTACATCAGTCGTCAAGTCTTCTGTTTGTTATGTTAATGAAGTTCATAACCCTTTTCAACTTACACTGCAGATGGTAGTTTGAAGTCTGAGAAAACAACATAAAATCCGGTACCATCTAAAAACATTTGCTCTTCTAGAAACATGATATATATATACTATATATATATATTATATATATATATATAATGAAATCTTATCCCATGAGCTAGAAATGAAAAAGAATGGAAAAGGTGATGGAGTTTGAACATGTGATATTGTCATTTAAGGCAAACATAACGAACATGGAGATAAAAGTAGATGAGCATGACAGTCAGAAAAAAGAGATTTGGTAAGTAGTGCATTTATGAAGCCGTCCTTTGATAAAAGCAGAGTTTGAAAAGAAAAGGAAAAAAGGAGAGAAAAAACGAGACCAGGGAAGAGAACACTAGAGGGATGCAGTTGACATAAAATAGTGAAGGTTGTAAAAAGCATATATTTATGAGTACAATAATGTGATCCTTGTAGGAATTTAAATCGCTCGTTTCCTGTGCATATACTATACATGTAGGTATTTCTTAGCTTTTCTGGAAATTACATGAACACAAGAACATAATTTGGTGCGTTAGATCTGGATTCGAGATTAGGCAATCATTCTGTTCATCTACTCCTTTTATAATTAATCTTGTGGCCAAACCCAATTTATCGGTATGGTGTATCAAGTGTTTGGGCTGCTAGGTTCTCATCCTACTACTAAATGCCGCATTCAGCATTTCTTAAAAATCTTAAAGCCCCCAAATAAAATTGCCATTGCTTATTTTCCACCTTTCTTAACTGTCCTAAGAACTCCTCTGTTCTCAAGGTTAAGACTGGCAGAGGGCATCAGATGATTAGGTAAAGAGATAAAAGAGTCCGGCTTGATTGGTGCTCTATAGAGTAGTTGCTTACTGGGGGTCTATTATTTAGTCTACACTAACTCATACCCTACAACCCACCCTGCGTGGGGGTGTGTGGCTAGATGCCATAGGGGCATGACTAGACCCAGAAGAAGGTTTGGTCAGGGTTGGACCACAGTCCACTAAACCTTAAAAACCACCTCGCGATGATCAACTTAAGAGCATTGCAAGGTGACCACTTGTAAGCAGTGTTGACCACCATTGATTTTGTTCCTCCATTGGCCAATCAGGGGAGATCAGAGGATGTCCCTATTGAGCCCAAGCCACAAATGCAGGACAGTGGGGTGGCTACACTGGACAGTGGGACAGTGCCCAACAATTGAGACCCTTGGGCGGTATGGTGGCCAGCTATCAAACAATGGCATAAACCTAAAGGCAATCCTTGATGTCAACTTTCCTGTAGTTAACAATACATCTTAAGCTCAACTTTTTAGGATCAACAGGAAAGTGAAAAGATATAACCACCCATCTTCCATTTCCCTATTTCAACAAAGAATTCCACAAAGCAATTATATTTAAAAACCAGACATTAATATTTTTTATGTTACCAGGGTTTCCACTCGAATCACTCGACACGTGAATCATTAAATTGTATTAACCATCGTTTCAGAACTCTGCAGTGCTGGTGGGAACAGAGAAATAACCAAGCACGGGATGGGATATTTGTACAGATGAAGAAGGAGAGATCAAAGCAATTAGAGGACAAAGTGGGGGAAAGTGAGAATACAGCACTGAAAATAATGAAAAAACCAGAGGAAAACTTATTACCGGGAACAAATCCATTCTCTTTCATTGAAATGAGTTCCTTAGATCAGACTTAGCGAGTCTTATACTTTAATATCAGTCTTTTTTATATTGTTTTCGATTTTTGGATCACTGAGAGGCAAACAAATACACACAGAGACATACACAACGTTTGAAAAGTGGGTCTATCCATATATCAACCAATTTAATGGTCATGTAGGAAGAATGGTTACTGGGTTGAAAGATTTTATGGTGATATATGACTTATGGGTCTACTCCTTAAATCAGAATCATGGGTATTCCCATGATTCAGGGGTCCATTACAAGCCAAACATGAGGTCACATTGATGTCACTCACACCTCAGCTCAATTGCTATAAATTGTCAGCTTCTTGTAGCAGCTGTCAATCAGGTTTCCACTCCACTGACCTTAGTAATGTCCCAAAGTATAAAGGCCCTGAAGGTATATCAATTGGTCAGTTCCTTCCAGTACAACCTGGGGTGGTTCAGCTTATCGCATAAAATTCATGAAATTACGTGAAATGCATTAAACATTCTCAGTCTAAGAAAATATTTTTGTTTGTCTAAAACACATAAAATACATGATACCATGATGCACACTGATAATGTAATGAACAACTAGAAATCAAAGGTACAACAGGTGCCAGGTAAATTGAACATTGTGTCTAATGGGCAGAGCACACCAGGGCATCTCTTCATCTGTGGTGGCAAAGTGGCTATCCACTTTCCTGGCATTCTGCGCCGTGTAATTGTGATACAGTTGAACATTTTATTGGTATAATCCCCAGATTGTTACAATTGTAACGACAGGCTGGATTCCATTAATGGAACAAATTAAGGTTAAATACCTAAGAAATATATGGGCCTGGGTGAGTTTTAAATTCATGGGAAGTGCCATATTATATCAAAGGAAATAACACGAAGTAACAATTTTGACAATACATCTTGTTCTATAAAATGATGCATCAATAAAATGGTTTCCTGCCCTCGTAAAGATGCTGTTGTGTAACCAATATGAATATATGTTTTCTGTTAATTTATATATGAGTGATCAAGCTCTGTGAGGGTAAGAATGTTGCCAGATGACACCTAAATGCGGGCCTGGACTGGCCATCTGGCGCAGCGGACAAATGCCCGACGGGCTGCCGGCTGACAAAACCACACTCTCTCCCAGTGGCATAACTAGAAACCACAGGGCCCTGAGGTGAAAATTGCCCTGGGGCCCCCAACTTCACCAAGCAACATGTCCACCTTTGCTTCAAACATCTTGCCTGTGCCATCTTTTCCTCCAGCTAGTCAGTGGCCCCAAACAACATCCCTGTGCCATCAGTGCTCCCAAACAGCCTGTTTTTTTCCCCCCAACATACACTCTGGCACACCTACTGTATGGAAACACAATTACACAAATGGACACATGCTTACATACACACATGCTCACACATATACACAAACCCACTCATTCTAACACACACACTCCCTCTCACACCACTTATATGTGCATCCATACAAACACAATACACACATCCATGCTAACACATAAACACTTACACAGTTATGCCAACACACACTCCGTATCACACATACATGCTCAAACACATCTATGCTGACACACACTTAAACATACACACTTAAGCTAACACACATTCATGCTCATACATACACTTTCACATACAGATTCATGCTTACATATACTTATACACAGACATCCATGCTCACATACACCTCAGGCTCACATACACTTATACACACACATATATACTCATGTGCATAGCCCTCTTAGCCAGGAGAAAATGGTTTGGTAACACTAATTCCTGCTTTACCTTTTTCCACTAAACGATGAAAGCAGAATATAATATGTAGAAATATTGAAACCATCCCAATGTATTCTCTCTGGGGGGTGCAAAAAAGGAATCCTATAAAAGGCTGTGGTCTTTACTTTATGACCTTGTGTATTGGAATGCAACTCCTAGAATAGATTTGCATTTGAAATTATTTCAGAAACAGTCATTCTTCTCAAAACATGATTTAAAGGAACTGTTACCACAAGTTCAAGTGTTCAAGTGTATTGTCAGAGAGTTTAGTTACAAGTGTTTGTTTTCCAAAAGGACCCATACACAGCCCATCTTGCTAGCTTGGACTTTCCCTCCACTAAGCCATTAGAGGATAATGCATTGGGTTGATCGGGCAGGGACTCCCAGGGCACCAAGCCCAGGGGACATCAGCATCTTTGCCAGATTATCGGTGGTATATCGGGTAATTAGGCTTCCATGTGGGTCACTTGTAACCAGCCCATTTACAGTATATTATACTCTGTCGTCCCTCTGCCCAATAAGTGCCTCTGAGGTGACGGGATATATTGTTATGTCTCAGCATAGGAGATGTGGGGTGCAAGGAAAAGACTCAATGTAGGTAGTTGGGGGTGCTGCATGCCGCATAAACACAGCACTAGTGTGAACACGTCATCTAAACACCTTTTCATGTAACTGATAAGATCCAGCTGCCTGACTAAAGAGATACGTTTCAGTCTCTCTGAAAGATTAAAATCGATGACACAAATTCAGATTGCTTCAGAAAATATCATCCCACAAAGATGCAACTGTATTTGTAGAACACTGTGAAACATAACATCCCAGTGTAACAGCTTTAATGATCAGAACAGCATGCCCTGTTTCTTAATCCTAATACCCCGCTATGGAAATCTGAACCAATGGCAGGAAACGTCTGAGCCCTTGCAAATGAGGACAAAAAGATCGTCTTTCGCCAGTTTGGAGGGATAAATTGATAGCACCTTTTTATTACTAGCTATTCTGTTCTCTTTACATGTGTTTTACAGTATTGGAGGAAGTCAAGAATGGTCACACCTGCTTCAGAAAATGTTAAACATTGAAGACCACATCAAAAATTCAATGGGGTCCTCATGAGGAACCAAAAGCCATCACCAGCCATTGTTACATCAGGAAAAATGGGCAGAGTAGATGGGCCAAATAGTTTGTATCTGCTGACAAATTGTATGTTTATGTTTCTATATTTAACCCAATAAGCAAAAAGGATGAGAACATATTGGTCCAAGAGACGAAGGAGTCTCTAGTCAAAGGTCATAACCCTTTATTAGGTCACCATAGTAAAAAATGTAGAGACACATAAGTTTCCAGGACTTCAGAGGTATCTAGTTTAGACGGACAATTTTTATCCCAAGAAGAAGCCTCAACTAGACATATGGCACACCAGGCGATGGCTGGTGACCACTAGCACCATATACTTACCCCGGCTCCTGCAGTTTTTGGCTGAAGGCTAAATACTCATCCCCGGTTCGGCCCTGCTCAGAAGTCCTAAAAGCATATGTCACTGCATTTCTTTCTGTGTTGACCCTGTAAAATGTATTACTTTCAAATAACACCCCAGGGTTCATCCCAACAAAGACACTACTATTAATATAGTGATGTTTTATCAGTAACCCAGCTAGTTTGTTATTTTTTTTATGCTGTAAAAACATCAGGAGTAGATGGGCAGACCAGATGGGCCAAATCTCTGTTTCAATGCAAAACTGGTCTATAACCTTTATTATAATTACTATACAGTAATTGGTATGCTACGGATATTATGACTCATTGTAATCAATGCAATTAACACGTTCTTCATTGTTGCTGATGGGGATTTTCTTTTTAATGTTCCTTTGAATGTCCTGGTTGTAAAATGATTGCACGTTCTTAGAATAATAACATGCCAAGTGGTGTAAAAATGCTTCATAAGCAAGATGTGGTTGGCATAATTCACAGTTATCCATTCTATTGAGGTCAGGAAGGTCAGGCTACCAAGGGGTACAAACCAGGGCTGGTGGGTCTCAGGGCTAGATTAACATAGGGGCTCGATGGAGCTGAAGCTCAGTGTCTCCTTAATAAGCCCATCAGCCGTGGCCGAGTGTTTTGTGAACTTGCCATCCTTTTTTCTTACAATGTGTGACATTACAGTTGCACGAGAAGGAAACACTTGCTGCCATGTAATTTTCAGCTCCAGAAGTCCCTTAAATCAGTGCCAACGGGTCTCATTTGATCAAAGAAATCATTATAGAAAGCATTACCTTGCCCACAAATTTGGGTCAATTAATTGTCGAATCTAAAGCCTCCGCATGTAGAATTGCTCCGAAGTATGATGATTGAAAAAGTAGAAACACACACCAGCAATCAAAATGCTAATCGGTAACAAGAGCCAGGTTGTAGCGTTAGAAAGTATTGTTGGCTCCACCGGCTGAAAGCATTGCCAGAGGCAGGACTAAGTACACAGAGCTGTGAAACTCGATACCCGCAAAAAATTTATGTTCCTTGGTCATGGATTGAGACCAGTAAATCTCATTTTCTAATCCCTTGAGTGCTGGTTGGGACTCCTAGCACATTAAATGTAGGCTTCATCCACTAATGTCATATGGAGGAAGTGACTTTTTGAACTCAATCGCTTGTCTTCCAAGTACTGGCGATGCTTGGCCTCTGACAGTCAAGGGATTAAAACCTCTCACTATAAAAAAAACCACAAGGATCTTCTGGTTCAACAGAGGTTGCCAGGAGACTTTGGAGGACTTCTAGCATGGTAATCAATCACTACATTTTCCCGTCCTACTGCAAGTCATGTATTGCTAGTATCTGACATTTTTTTTCCTGCAAAAAATGTTTTTATATTATGTTTATTTTTTGGTTAGATTTTTTTTAACATCCAAATAAAAATTCGACCTGTCAATAAAATGTGAGCAACAAAGTTGGGGTTTTTTTGCAAGTTGTCTGGGTTTTTATTTAAAGTCGCATGCACTGTATGCATTTTCTGCATTAAAGTTGTTTTTTATTTTTAGTGAATAGGCGTCCCTGTATTTCTCGGCTCAGCCGACAAAACGATTTTGATCTTCAACATCAGATGCCAGACCACAGTTATGAGAACCGAAACTAGACACAGAATGAAATACATACAGTACATGCAGACTGTTTTATAGTACATTTTTTCTTACACACATGTTCCTATTTTCCTAGGATCTTAATATACAGAAAAAAACAAGTGAGGGGTTCAATTGAACTTACAGTATTTATAAATTCAGTTAAACATATGGCGCCAAGAGAATAGCAATTAAAATACTTTGCAATACTATTTTTTTTTAGTAGCTTCAGAATTAATAGCTTCCGAATTGTTAGAGAATTGTTGAGTATTCTAAAAAAAATGTTTAGTGGGGGGGGGGTCACAATTGCACCAAACACCAATATAAAATTTGTAAGCGGAGAAATTAAAAAAAAATGTTTTTTTTGTTGTTTTAAATGGCAACTGGACCAATATTAATCAATTTTTTGTGTATATTGACAGTTATATTACGGAGTAGGGGAGTCACGTAGCATTATCATATTTTTTTCCCTAAATAAATGTTAAGCGCAATCCAATAAAATACTTTTTTTGTAGAATCGTTCTGTTAAACGGGGGTGCCAAGCTCAGCTGGCTCACAGACAGTGATTAGCCAACTGTGCATGCGCAGTAATAGTTTTTGTTTTACGCAAAAACAGCCTTTTTCGATATTTATTTTAAAGACGCTATTGCACTCATATGAATAATTAGTCACATATATGAATATGTACGGTTTTTTAAAAAAAACACGACTTTCCAACATATCCATAAATTCCATTGATCCAGATCAAGGGGGAAATATTTTTGAGCGCGTGCCCTAGGGGGAAAAAAAAGTTCATTTTTTACTTCAAGGGCAGACGGAGTAATCACCACCGCTAACATATTCCTCATGATGCAAGTTGCCTGCGTTTGGTAGGAAATGAGTGAAAAAAAATATATAAAAATACCAAGGCATTCCCTTTTATCCCATAAGTTCTTTTTTATGGTCAGTATGCACATGGAAGTCTTTAAATAGGATTAGAAAACCAGCTGACATTGATACTGCTGATCTTTTCTTGGGGTTAATAGAAAACAAACATTCCTAATCCCATAAGGTTATAAAAGGAAGAGACTAAGAAGTGTAATGGGTTAGGTGAGCCGAGTGTCTTTTTTTAATCGCAGCACATCCAAAAACGACTGAACTTGGCCTGTCTACATATGATCCATGTGCAGAGACGTCCTCTGCTCACCACATGTGAACATAAAGAAAGATGACTGAGGATTACTCTTTAACGATCTATACCCAGTAGGCAAACTAACTGCATAATTAACTGCTTCTCCTTTACAGACTCCTGCGCTGCAGGAAACTCATATAAAGGGGTACGTTCCAAAATGCTTTAAAATTGCCATGTCTAACCTTTTTCTTTTCAGTGCGGGGATGCAGTTTCTTTAGGATTCCCATTTCGGGGGGCACTGTCATGAAATGGAAGCCTGGAAATTTTCAAACCTGAAAGTCAGTATAGAATATGAAAGGGTAAGCACGAGATTTGTCTGTTTGGATTCGGAATTTTGTACTAAGCTCCGAAAACGAGGCCAGACGCCGGTGAATTGGATGAAAAGTGAAGAAAAAAGCTCTGATCTTTCATCCGAAATTTTTGGGGCCCACATTCACTCACACTCTCATTCACGCCCTCTAAATGTTTTCCTACCGTCTCTGCCAACCACTTCCGCATCTTCTATGCTCTTTTATCTTCTTCCTTCTCTTCTCTCCTTAAACCTGCTATCTTCTATCTTTGTCTGCATCTCTGATTGGAGGATCAGGGAGAGGGCATCACTGGACGCGGACGGACGTCATATTTCCCCAAGTTCAAGTAAGTGCAAAGTAGTAGCGCTTTCGGTTATAGGATCGAGGGGAGGACATCACCGCAAGTGCCACCATTATGACGGAAGTCCTTGCCACGTTATCTCTGTGGAAATGCGGACAAAGATTAAAGATAGAAAAAAAGATGGTCATCAAAGAAGGTAGGGGACATTTAGAGAGCATGAGAGAGAGTAAACGAGAATGAGAGTTTGAGCATGACAGAGGGAGTGAGGGAGAGGCAACAGGCAAAAAAAAAAAACGCCAAATGGGCAAGGAACAGAATTTGTTGCCTGAAAACGAATGTCCCAGAAACCGAAAAATGAGTCTGCTACATTTTTGGACCATTTGTCTAGTAAACACAAGAAGGAGTCAGTGGTGGTGTCAGAAAGACAACTCAGTTAATTTAAGGGACAAACTGCCAAGAGTTGCAGATGAGTGACCTCCTTGTCGCTGCAGCCAGGCTAGAGTTGCTTGTGTTTATTGAAATGTACCAGACCTTACTTGGCATTGGACATCAGTAAGTGAAGAACATGACCCTACACAAGGCTGGGTGATGGACCAAAATGAGATGACCTGGTACTTTAAGAGTACCACCATGGAAAACGTGGCCCTGACAATATCGGGCTTTAGATAATAAAAAAACATCTGCTATAATCATCTGCTATTTTTGAAGCAGCACTACACCAGGAAGCACATTTTCTTCCAAACAATAAAAGAATCCGGAGTCCTCCATTTCTCCATTCACCATGAGATTATAAACGTCTTATAAAACCCTGAGTGCCTCTTATATCCCAGGGAAACTGGTCCCTTAGGAGACTGTGAAGGCCATATCAACCTAATACCAAATGCGGTAGAACAATTTAATTTGCGAATCCTTATTATATCCAAGGATTCCATAGACAACTGTTTAAAATCAGTAAGTTCACCACATAGGACCATAACAGGAAAACACATTTATCATATTATCATGTTCAAAACGATATCAAGAAAGGCAAAAGATGTCTTTAATAGCCCTCCTGGTTCCAATCTACAAACAAAAAGAAAAGTGTGTTATCCTAATAGTGCCAGGTTAGGTTGCGAAACTTTTCATAAGCGCTTTAGCGATTTTCAGCCAATGTCTTTTCCAAGACTTGCCTGTTCTAGAAAGAATGTTCTCCATAGTACCTGGGATGTTTCAATTGGTAGTAGAAATAGATTGAGCCATCCATTCTTTTCAAGAAGAAGTCATCTCCTGGAAGGATGTGTCATAAAAGGTCATCCAGGGCTAAGCCTTGGGAGGGCAGAGACGCCATCAGACATTTTTTCGATTAGGCAATATACATTTCCTTGAACAATGTAGGGTGTGTATTTAAGGCTTTAATTACGTGTATAAATTACTGCTCTGATCCTTAATAGCAAAGCCTTAAATAGAACAAACATTTAACTAAACACATTATCAGTGTAATTGGTTTTCCAAAACAGTTCTACAATGAGACCTGGCATGCTATTAGGTAACATACATCATTCCTAACGCTATAATTAGTTGCTTGTAAGTAAATAGTGTCCTAACCCATCATAGATTTGAGGAAATCTATAGAGCACCTGGTTATTTGCTGCACTGATGATATATGTGTTAATATAATAATAATATATATTTAAATATTATATACTAGAAAATGTGTTGTTTCTGCTGCTGCTTGCTGGGGGAAGTCTTTTTCCGTGGCACTATTTACTTCCTGTCACAATAGAAGCTTCATAGTTAAGTGGTCTTGAGAGCAAGAGCAACTGATAAATGTTTCCCCTAGTTATAAAAATAATATGAAAATACACTCATTCTTTCTTCCCCTGGTCTCTGTCTTTTCTAGGAGCGCAGAATATTTGAGTGTATCCCAGTGCTCTACAGCCTTTAAAGCCACAATAATGTGTATGGAAACTGCAGAAAATGGGTCTACGGGATCGGCCTCTACGAGCGCTCGTATATAACATGGAAAGTAAAGAAATTACACAATTTCATAAAAATGAGTATCCTCCATATGTTTTTACATTTCACTTATCTGGCTCTGCCATATGAGTACACTGTACTGAAATGTACAATGTAGATTGCTGTTGATAATGGAGGTATGACCGGGTTACTATTATATAATTCCCCCTGGTACAAAAGTGGAGGTGTCATATTCTGGATTCCTGAAACTGACCCCTCATGGCTTGCATGAATGCCAAGATCCAGGCTCCTCATATCACATAAAAGATGGACCTGAAGTTCCATATAAACAGTCTTTGCTGTAAAAGGTTGCACGTGTTTGGAATTAAAGCGCACGTGGATGTCCATCTGAGAAAGAAGCTTGGTTCTCTATGATGATTTTGCATGTAAAAGAACGGTCAAATACAAAGTAACTAGTATACGTCTCTGGCAATGAAGGGACTATCTAGTTGCCCGACGGCTTATTGCATCTGCGTTAACTGTTTGAGTGGTGGGATGAGGACACATGTTTCCTTGGTGGCACCCATATAAACAGTTGGCACTATAGCCGGGGAACCTATATGGTTTTTGGTTATTTTTTTATAACCCAAATACGTCAAAGCAAATAGTAAAAATAACATTAAAATAAAATAATCTTCTCACATGTAAATTGCGCACAAAGCCCGTGTAGATGGCAGAACACAATATATCACATAGAAAAGGGTTAAATCCATTCTTACTTTAGAAAATAACCCCTGTGGATCATTGTTTTGCTTCTTATACCTACAATACTTTTGACTTTAGTCGGGCACCGAAATTCAATTATAGACTATAATAGAAATGCCAGAAAAAAATAAGGAAATCTTTTTCACGGTGATCAGTAGCCTCCACGAGCCCCGACACAGCGTATAAAGACAGTTACGCGTCCACAAGAAAAATAAACTTCCACCAAACTTTGGGAGCGAAGCTAGTATATGAATCTGTCTTATTCTCTATAATATTCTCCATCCCTCCAACATTAAACTGCCCGGTTCACGGCTTTTAGTATAAATTCACTTAAAATTACCTACAGCTTGTCCTGTTTATTTTGCGATCAGAGTAATTGTTGCGAAGATATTTGTTTAACCCATTCGGCCCCAGGGATTTGGAGTGAGTTCATTCCTACACTCAGTGGCGCCAGTGGCTGGTTAAAAGGGAAATCACTGATCTGCCCATCCGGCCCATTAACACCATGAAGGACTGTGGAGTGTCGGCACAATCTCCATGAGACACTTCCACTTGGCGTAGAGTCAAGATATGATGTCATATTCATACATGGGAACTTTGTGGCTAAGCCTACTTGGAGCACCCCCTTGGGGCGATGCCAATGGGCGGTCCTGCTGATGTCAGTTGGCAGTTGCACTGATGTCACAGGACACACCCAATTGTTGGAGGGGAAGTAGGCAGGGAGCTTGGTGTGCTGCAACCCACCACTCATCGTTTCCCAGTAGTGACCCATAGAAGTGACACTTCACCTGAAGTCTCCTGGCAAAACCCGAAGAGTTTCCAGCAGTTGCGGAACTACCGGGGTCACGGGGCACGCGAGTGCGACCGTGCCTTGGAGTTCTGCCAGTCAGGGGGGCCCAAGGGGTGCCGAGCGGTTGTGAGAGGGATAGGGTTAGGGGGGAGTAATGTGCAGAAAGGGTAGGGGAGAGAGAGGGTAGTCAGTGTGAGAAGGGGGGGTTAGAGAGAGAGAAGATCATGAGAAGGGGGAGTAGGGAGGGAGAGGGTAGATAGTGAGAAGGGGTAGGGAGGGAGAGGTGTAGATAGTGAGAAGGGGTAGATGGGTTGGGGGTGTGGGGGGGCCCTTAACAGATTCTCGCACCGGGGGCCCTGAGGTTTCTAGTTATGCCCCTGGTTCCAGCTATGGTCATATTCCGCTGGACAGCAGTAAATATGGCGGCCCACAGGTGATTGGGCCTAGGGCAGAGCCTAAGGTAAATAAGGCGTTACCTACACACATGTAAGGTTGCAATTCCCATATATTGGATAAAAGAACAGCAAAGTGGAAACCCTATACAGAAGAAATTTGTACTTTTATTTGTTCCATTTTCTTTTCTACTGAATAAAAGTATTGTATTATTCAGTCCAGAGGTTCCAGATGTGAAACCATAGCAGTGTAACATGGTGTAACGGTTAACAGTCTTTATATTCTAACATCACAAATTTTGGGGGTATCCAGTTTTGTGTTAAGCTACCAAAAAGATCAAAACTGTTTTGGGCTGTTTTCCTTTTAGTGAAGATCAAAGAGGGGTTATAAGATGTGAATGGCATTTTGAAGGATCTGTTTAGGAAAAGATAAAACCAGAGTGTGTGGAGCGCGTCTCATGAGAAACTCAAGAAACCAGCTCCATTTAGTATATTATATCAGGCTGTTCTGTGATCAGCCAACAGGTGCTCTCCAGCTTTTGGGAAAACATGAAGCCCGACCAGAGCTTTAAAAGTAAGCCAGTGGATCTATGGCTGGCACAGAATTATGGGAGTTAACAGCAGGTGGAGAACTACTTATTATAAACATTAGTAACCTAACCTCTATTTCAGAAATAATACAATTGTTCTAGGAAGTTATGGTTACTCTCCCAGTAGTAAACCACCCCAAGACATATGTGTCAAACGATGTTGACAAGAACTATAAAGAAAGCTGCATAGGAAGCACAAAAAGGATCTGGTCACTCCAGGCACCCTAGTGGCTGAACAGAGAATTACAAGTTCAGTCTATAAAAAAAAGCTAAGGTAATGGCCTAAAATCTTTAATAAGGAGCACCTTTGGTACCCTTCTCCTGGTGTAAATGCCACTAAAACATGCAAAATGTTCGATTTCTTTAATGCTTCTATGGTATTAGTTCGGTTTAATTCTCCATGTCGCAGGAAGTAGAAGCCCAGAAGAGGATTCAATCATACATTTCTATAGCACCAAATTACAAGGAAATGTAAATGCACGTAAAATAATATGATCGTTTCATTGATCCCATTTAAGCCTGGGGCTGTTCATGGTCAATCAGGCAATCAACGCTATTAGAGATATTGTATCGTTCAAAGGCTGATCTACATATGTGACGGTATGTCACAGTGTGATCTGATGAAATAACCCAACAAAAGTACACAAAAATACTGGGATATCATACTGATACAAATAATTACCAGATGTGATAGTTCATCCATATAAGTCTCCAACAGCATGCCATGCTGAGAGAGATGTACATTCTTAAGTGCCAAAAAAAAAATAACAATAAAATTGATCTTTTTTTTTTTTTTTAAGTCTTTCATAATTATTTTGGCTCATTGACTACGGTGTGTTTTCTCTTTTCGGTGGTTTGTAGTCTGGTTCCCTTTCTTGGATCAGCAGATGGGAGATATTTTTTGGAATATTTTTTTTTTGTATATTGTATGTTGTTTTATTATTATTTTTAAGCATTTTTTTTATTTGTGTTTTATTTATCTTCAGAGCATTCTTTGTCACTGAGACTCATCGGGATTCTGTAGGAGGAGAATTACACTACATTTATTCATAAAGCGTCAGCAGATTTCGTAGAACTGTTATAATAGAAGGACAGTGAATATTAACAATAATATTAAAGCTGACTATGTACAAAACTGACGATAACGTGGAGCCCTTAAGGCTCTGCTTTTTGGTTGGAAAGGTGAGTTGGTTATTTGGCCACTATGTACCTGGTGAAGGTGTCATGGGTTATTTGGATAGAAACTGAGAAGATACGGCCTTCCAGTTGGCCATTTGGCTGGGGAGGGAAGAAATGTCATCCAACATTACGCCGAGGAGGAGCTCCAGAAGATGCTTCAATTGAAGCACTGCACCTCATTCTTAAAAAAGAGTAGCTCAGTCAATCAAAGTCATCACCTTCTTCTATCTTGTAAGACGGAAGTGAAGTTCTTGTCTAGGCCAAGTTGGTGGGCAGCAGAATGTTTGCAGCAGATCAAAGTTAAAATGGTGGGGTGGCCATAGAATATGAGAAGAGGGCATTAAAACAACATAACTTATACATATAATATATACATATAGTGAAGGTTCTGTTCTACACGCCCAGTGTAAGCTTCCATAAGTACATGAGTTTCTGCCATTGTCCATTACATGCTTTTGCAACTTGATGTTAATATCATTAAGTAACGTGCAAAAACTGGCATGGACTTACATCTGCTAATTATTATTATATATTATTTTATATGAGTGACGAGGCAGATCTAAAGCTTTTAGGTGTTGTTGGCTAAACATATGTGGTCTAGATGACATAAAATAATGTATGTATTTCTTCATATGGTTTATATATTAAGCAGATCAAACACAATTATACTCATGTCATAGCACTTCACTTCTCGAAGCAGATACCACAAGCATGAGGTGAAACATGGTATGAAGCAGCACTGCATGGCCCTTGTAAGTGCACAAGAGCCACGTTTACTCATGCTTAAGGGAGGCCCAGGTGAAGCTCAACGACACTTCAGCACCAAGAAGTCTATCCTCCATTTTATGTGGTTTTCATTATTGTCTACGTTTCTACATGTTCATATTCGTAGTTGAAATGGAAATGACCCCTCTGCTATGAAAGCCTCTGCGCTGAATAGTTTTTATAACAATCCTTTTTTATCCAGGAGTAATATTGACCCCTCACCAGAGGAAGGACATTACTATACTCTACCTAAAACATTAAGGAACAGTGGGAATGTAAGAAGAAAAAAATGAAGTGTCTGTGTCTGCATATCAACTACCGAAAAATGCAGGAACTTCAGACATTTTTTGTATCTGCAGTAAGAAACTGGCTTCTATCCTCCAGAGGATGAAAAATAAGTGCTGTGTATAGAATATAAATCTTAAACACATTAACAAAAAGACAAAAAGTCGCGTGCTTCTGCTTATAAATAGTGTGAAGTTGGTTTCCCTTTGTCTTTGTACATTTATGTTTTGTTTAGATGCTTTGTAGATTTACTGTTAATTGCCAACGTTTCCAAAACGTCTACAAAATGTACTTTAAATAATACAAGTTTAAGACTAAATATAAAGAGACAACATTCTCTAGTAAAGATTTGTCCTATGCAAATTTTGGATTTGGTAGGCAAGCCCCTAAATGCTCTCAGTAATCAGAAACATAACATTGCCGGTATAGAGCAACTGAAAATGGCATGTAAACTCAGCACTGAAGGTATAGATCAAATAAATAATGCATAGAAACCCTAAATTGCAGACAGAGATCACAGGTTGCTACAGGCAAATTGTTTGTCTAGTAGGTCTTAGTAGGGCTAAGATAACACAACTAGAACACATACGACTTGCTAATATGCAGCTGTCTGAAAACATTATGAAAAAGACTAGGAAAAAAAGAAACACTACAATATTTTTTAAAAAAAAACAACATATTTTTCATCTGATACTAATAATTAAAAAATTGCATTTTTTTCTTTAACATCTTGTGATAATTTTGGCAATAACTGACAGCTGGATTGTGTAAAAAGAAAATAATTGCCATTCTAGCATACAGAAGCTCCTTTTCCCGTTTTACAGCCAGTGTATGAAGGAGAACGGCTAAAAACATATTGCTCCAAGATGTGGAGTCTGCTGGTAACTTACACGTAAATGAATAAATATTGCATTCCACGCTTACTGATAATAAAGGACGCAACGTTATTTCATAATTAGCAGTATGATATTGTAGGTTATTTTACCCGCATTACCATTTCCAGTTTCGATATTTGCAACCCAGACATTTTAAATCTCCAAAAGATAAATAGCTAAATACTGAAAATACCAAAATACATGTTCAAATGTGTTATACTAATAAAAGGAGATAGCAAAGTTTTATTAATATTAAAAAACCTTTTTTTGTACCACTTTTCCAGAACATGGTTACCACAAATGTTTTTTTTTACGCTTAAAATTAAAATAAACGGTATCACCAGATTAGTAAATATGTGACTCTAGACTGCAGGGAAACTGTATTGATTAGTCACTGATCGAAAATGTTAATAATGAAAAATAAATAGTTTTTTTTATTACATGGGGTCAACGACTTTCAATGGAATTTTGGAGAATGAGAGGCCTTGTTTTCCTGTTGTGCTTTGGGCTGAGGGGCCCAGGAATATTTTTCTCTTGAGAATACAATGTGCATAACCAGGTCCAGATGTAAGGAACCTGCCCTCCCAGCATGCATAAAAACTCCAATGTTATTCCAACTGTATTTTAAGCTTGATAACATTATTCAGTAAACACCTTAACTATTTCCTATTTTATCTTAAATATAATTTTACGGTTTTTTAATTATAAAAAAAATATAATAACTAAATAAATATATTTTATTAATATATATTAATTAATAAAATATTTTTAAACGTATAATTTGAGTGCACCTGACGTATTTTGCTCATGACACCATAGGAGTAAAAGGTGCTATTATTACATAGGTTGGCCTGCTAGATGTAGCTATACCCTACTGGCCAGCTGTCCTCACCATCATCTTTTAACCGCTGGCGTTGAGGGGTTGTCTGGCAGAGGCTCAGCACATTGTGGGTGATAAAAATGTATAAAATTTGGACAAGTATCCCTGCTATGGGGTGATCAAAGCTATAATTTCCTACATTCTTCATGTGGGACTTCAAACGCCTTTGAACTTTCACAGACCATGTTGTAGATGAGTCCACAGCAGGAGCGGTTCGCATTTATTTTCTTCTGCTTGATTAATTGGGTATTTTATCTCTTTATTTCTATGAACTTTGCTTTCCTGACTGCCCTTGCTGCTCCATGTTGGTTCCTGAGCTGATACTTTTTAATTAGGCCAACTTTAATGAATAGAAGAAACCATGGAATTCGTTAACATCGACAATGAGCATTGAACTGCAATGTGCATTATCTACTAAGTGCAGTTTCTCTATGGTCTCTTTTTTAAGGAATTACCTGAAATTAACACCAAGACATTTAGTTACGCACATACATTTTTTTTTACACATAACATTAAAATGAGCTTTCAACAAAATCAAAACCAATCATTGCTCCAAATATATTTTGCTTTCAATGAGCAAGATGAAATGAAATAGCTGACCACGACTACACAAATAACATAATGATATTGCATGAGACCCAATTAACAAAAGACAAGCATTGTGACTACACAAAATAAATACACAATTAAATGTTTTCCATTCTCAAACATGATTATTTGTATAATTTATTTATAAAGAGACAAATATTATCTGGATTTCTACACTAAGTATTCAAAATTTCCCAATAGAACAAATTCGATTTCGCAAAAGCCAGTGGAGCGTAAAATGACAGTAATAATAGAAAAACCCACATTGGTTCCCAAGCTGTGGTTTAACTTTAGATTCTATCAATCACACCCAGTAAACTGCTGGACAACTGCGACTGAAGCGGTGAAGGAAAGAGAAAGGGGACATCATAAAAAAATCCAGATAACATAAATAATATTAAAACCAAGTTTTATTATTCCATCGCTGTACAATGAATAAAAAAATAGAGGCTACAGCTACTATTTCCACCCAACAAGATGCTTCATTATAGGCGTATGTGTCTTCCTAGTCAAAGAGTCGTTTTTGGTCCACATGTGAAAAGTTTGGATCCTGGTCATCATATCGATGTTCCTGCCTGGTAGTCACATGTCACACACGTAACACACAGAAACATAGAATTTAATAAAAATGTTTTGAAACATAAAAACAATGTTAAACAGAAAC
Organism: Spea multiplicata; assembly: GCA_009364415.1. Taxonomy (NCBI): domain Eukaryota; kingdom Metazoa; phylum Chordata; class Amphibia; order Anura; family Pelobatidae; genus Spea; species Spea multiplicata. The sequence goes on along the minus strand of VKOC01022047.1, from coordinate 6,259 downwards.
ATAGAATTGGATGGCAGATAAGAACCCATCTAGTCTGCCCATTTTTACTGATGTATTAGCCATAACCTTATCTAATGCATATTTAAATTCCCTTACTGCATTAGATAGGTGTACACTAATGCATGGCCATCCAGTTAATAGAGGTGCCCAAATACACATCCATGCTCACATACATACATACACAATTACACATCCATGCTCACATACATACATACACAATTACACATCCCATGGCTCCACCAGTGCGCGGAAGACGTCTTAGCATGTCTGGTTCGTTCTGAGGGCGGTACGTCGGGTTGTTCTCTCGATCGGTTTGTCCGTCATTGATTACGGAGTTTTGCCTTTTATGGATAGCTTGAAATTTACAGAGGTTAGTATAGTGCTTGGGTGCGGGTGGATGCTGTGCTAGATTTAAAAGTTCAGAGCATAAGGCGCCACAAGTACAGGACACGTTCATTCGATCAACATACATTACATACAACAATTACACATCCTGCTCACAAATAATCAAATCAAAAACCAATTACACACATTACACATCCATGCTCACACACAAGTACACAAGGCGTTCATGATTCACATAGCAATTCATACACAATTACACATCCATGCTCACGATACATACATACAACAATTACACATCCATGCTCCATACATACAATAACACAATTAACACATCCATTGCTCACATACACTACATACAACAATTTAGCACATCCCATGCTCACGAATAAGCAACAGTTATCAAGCAGATTACCACATCCATTGCTGCACAACACAAGTAACAGCGTTCATCGATCACATACATACATACACGTGTTACAGCATGGCTGCCATGCTTCACATACATACATACAAATTACAGCATCACGATGCGCGAAAGACAATTTCGTATGCTTCAATTTGGTTGTGCAGAGGGTCAGCAGCAACACGTTCTGATTGCACATACATTCGCATACGACACACAATTACATCCATCCATGACCGCTCACATACGTACATACACAAGTTTTTACAGCATAACCATGCTCATTGTATGGGTTGTTTTATCATATACAATACGCAATACACATCCCATCCTCACAACAAACAAGTACATTCACAAGTACACACACATATATATATATAATTCCACTCCTATATATTGAGTGAGGGGGTGAGTCTTTGAGGCCTTCCGTGTCGGAGTGTAGGAGCTGAGGAGCCACCGACACACGATATACATTGATCTGTGCTCAACCTCCCACACCCGCCGTAGTCGGTGATTTTGTTGGCCGGCGCTGTACCCGGATGTGATCTGCACGGCGACGTGTAAAGCACACCGTGTGCATCTGCACGTATATTCCTCTAGTATTTGTTGTGATAGAGATGTGTGGCTATTGAGTGCGCAGTTTTGATTATCAGGATGGAATGTTACTCAGTTGCACGGTGCCTCATTGTTTTCGAAGGCACTCTAGGAGGGTCATGTGATGTCACGTGACCCTGATACACTCCTGTCTCCCCATGGCAGTTCAAAATGGTTTGGAAAGGCCTTTTCTATGCAATTCTAAACCTTTACAAGGAGACAGGAAGTAGGGGTCACATGGTTTGCTCTGGGCCGCCTAGAGGCCCCGCTGCGACCCCTGTAGTTATGCCAGTGATGTTACCTTTAAGGAACTAAACTCGGACAACAAATGCACAGGATCTTCTCATTGGGTTACTACGGCGGTGTATTAAGCAATGAAAGCTGTATTTAGTTTGGAACAGAATAGCAAATCGAGCCTTTGAAACCACCGTCATTAGTTTTATTTGCTGGCAAAGCCCTATTCAATTGTGTTTTGTTTTTTCTTCTTCCTTAAAACATTATAGGATTTGTAGTCCTTTTGTGTTGTTAAGAGCTCTACAAATTGCCCCACCTCCAGCGTTTGAATGGGGTGATTGTGAGCGAGGGCTCGCGGTCGCCGTATGAGTAACGATATTGTATAACATTACTTAGATGTGTTTACTATGTACCCGTTGTTCATGTAATCTATTTATTTTATCAAATAGGTCGTATGTCCAACTGAACCAACACGGTGAGTGACTACATATCAGTGAGTCAAAAGGAGCATAAACAGCTCGGGAATACTTTTAAAAACTAGATAACTAGCAATTGGACTTCACACAAATCACCCTATTTTTAAACCAGATTTTTAAGAACTTTAACAAGTTTAGGTTACACATATACCTCTGAAGAAGCCGCGACGAAACGCGTTAGGTTATCTGCAATCAGTATGTACAAACCTAAATTGAAAATATCAAGTTTTATTTTATAACAATTGTACTATTTATGTTTCAGTAATCAATTGTTATTTTAAACATATACATTGTATAGATAATCCTATTTTTGGCGCTACCATCTACTGCAAACTATATAGATAATTGTCATAAATGTTATTAAGACAATTAAATATTCTTAATTATACTTTTGCTCTGTTAATAATAATAATTCATATTTTATATGACTCCATTAATCTAAACAATGGAAAACCAAAAGCAGTCTCTATTGAGACAAATTGTGACCTCTGTGTGACGCATCTGAAGAAGCAGAGCCATAAAGTGTGATTAAACAGAAGACATCTGCATGAGGAACAAAATTAATATTTTATTTAGATTTCTGCATCCGCCCCTTTCAGTTGAGATGAAATTGGGAATAGTTTTAATTCAGAAACTAAATGAATTACACACAGAGCGTCTCGCTCTTTCTCTCTCTCTCTCATTAAAAAAATATGTTACAACGGATAATGGGAGCTTTTTGTTCAGCATCCATCACCATTTTTAGACATTGACACATTTGACAAATGCATCAATTTGCCCAAAAAAAATCATTAAAATGATAATTCGTAAAAATCTGAATGCACATGTCTACTAAGCAGTAGTTTTAAGCAAGGGTAGCGTAAACCCCAGTATATTATTAACATAATAGACGGAAAAGTGCATTTTTTACACAAATAAAATACTCTACCCTAAACAGCATAGAGGAACCGTTTATCGTTTCTTGGTAGATCTCGTGGCAGTGAGTGAGGTACGTTTGAGCTAAAAAGATGGGAATTCCCACATTAGAATGACAGCAAGCCTCCCAGGGTTGCAATACATTTCTGGTCACTTTGTAACATCTGTTTTTATGATTGGAATCGCCGTTCCCATCATCACTGTACGACATTGAAATCTTGCTGCCCAGATTCCAACCCAGATGTTAGCGAGTCATCTGAAATATAATACGCTCATGGCTACTGAAAGCAGACGGCGCTCTCCAAATAATTTGTATTGTAGCAGTGCGGCCGACCTGCCGAATTCAAACAAAGGCAATGGGAGCCCAGCCGAGACCTTCTCTCTGAGGACACTGAGTAAAGAAAAATGGCAATAACGTCTAAATACGAGTGTTTGCCATAGATAATATTCCATATCCCTTAAGATGTGTGCAGGAACCTAATGCGCTATTTCGTGTTCATGCAGAACTATAATACTATAGGTGAAATCAGACCAAGGACCTGTAAAGTGGCAGGACCTCTTACCTCCTACTACTAATGCGTCTCCGAGGCATGTGCATGATTGTATGATTTGCCTACAACATTTGGACTTAAAATAAATCATTCATAAATCTTCTTACACTCCATGACTCTGTCAAAATGATCATCAATAGTAAGCCTGTTGTATTTTGTATCAAAAACAGTGTTCTCTGTCTGTACATTGAGAGACGGAATTCATTGTTTATCTGTTAGCCGGGCAGCTAACATATCATCTGAGCCTTTCAACGTCCCACTTCACTGGCGGAGCAGACCATGCATTTCCATGTCTATATAAGTATAGAAAACAGACAGCAGATGTGTGTCAGGCGTCTGATGTGTGCAGTTCAGCCCGTGCCAAGGTTTGCACTACTCACCCTGGCACACTCTGCCCTCTCTCACTCCAAAAACCCGTAAGAGCCAAATAGAGAAACACAGACAAGCTGCGCCGTACTGGTCCAGGCCGCCTCAAGCAGCAAAAGTCCTTTCACTCCAACTCTTAATACCCCCAGGTAGCTTGGGTTCTGTTACAGAACATTGAGAATAAGTGAAATACTTAACGTTGTTATTGTAACCTCATATAATACTGTGAATAAGTGAAATATTTAGCTTGTAGTGTCCTAAGAGACTTTTATGTGTCATTTACATCCCCGTGGGTACTGAGCCAATCAAGACAGTACCGTTGCAACAAGGAAATATCGGATACCGTTTAAAAAGAAGAAGAAAGAAATATTGGCGAGAAGAAATAGTTCATCATTTAACGTCAAGCTTGTGTAAACCAATGTAGAAACATAAGAATCCAAATAAAGCCAACCGTAAATAAAAGAGTTTTATGAGTAGAGACATTACTTGTTACTTTTCATTTGTATAGCGTCAACAATTTTGGCGGCGTTTCTTACAGTCCATACATTTAAAGGGTGCCAAACTGGAATGGACAGGCTAAGATGGACTGTTACATTAGGGTCCTGCTTGTGAGCTTAGAGGGTTACTTGATACCAGCCTTAATGACCTGGCCAGTCACTATGACTAATAGAAGTCTATGGAGAGATAGACTTCTTATAATGGCTCAGCCCAATAGGGAAAGTCACCCAAAATAAGTAATGGCTGCCTCCAGGTCTACAGTTAAAGGGAGGTTATTGGAACAAAATGAGATAAAACCTGTTGTTGGCCAATACTGACCTTTGTTACTGTATACCGCACTGGGTTTTATGATCATGGAGGAAAAAAATATGTTTTCCATGCAACTTATGGCTTAACGGCATGTTAGCATGAGTAGCAGGATACACCGACTATGTGCTGAAGTGAAGCTAGTCACTGGGCTACAAAGTTGCTTCACTTAAATAATGAACAATGGTTGCCTCACTGATGCCTACAAGGACAATTGTGGTCATTAAGCCCCCTTGTAAACTACCTCTGACCTGCTTGGCGCACTTTAAATAGATGTCTCTGTCTAAATTAGGTTATAATCGCCCCAATCCAGAAGAGTTAACTAGTTTGCAGTGAGGGTCAAAAATCCATTTAAACTCTGATAGTCAAAAGGATCATGGGAAGGGAAACCCATACACTAAGAATTCAGAATGATCGATCAAAAAGGTATTTGAAATATGTAGAACACAATCTCAAAAAAACAGGTTTACCTGAGATGAAAGGACATTGCGGCATTTGTCACCACACCCTACCTTTACATACCGCGTCTAGAACCGGGCACAAGGTCTGCACATTCCAGAGAAAGTCTTTGAAGGACACACAATACACACTGAAAGATGAATTTTTCATTGCATTCTTCACTAAAAAGATGTGAAATTATTCACTTACGGCAATATAGCCCTACATAGATATATGGGTACCAAGGAGAGACACTTTAATACTCATTTTCTGGATACCCTTGTTATCAAAAATGTTATTTTGTAAACCCAAATAGATGCGCCCAAAACCTATACATCAATTGGTCCACCTTTGTTGCATGAACATACCTGGGAACTCTCCAGGTTGGACCTTTGCTTCTTCAGCAGATCCACACCACCACCTGGCGACTTCCATCCACTTTCCTTTCACTCTCCATTCAGTAAAGGTTCCTATGAGCAGCTAGCCCTGTCCCATGTGTGGCTAGCAAAGCCCAATAGAAAAATCATTTCACCAGAAGAGGGAGAGCTCCAGGTAGCCTACTGTGGGAAGTTCTCAAGTATGCCCAAAAGAAGATCCTAAAAAAATGAGCTGCCGGATGCGGGATGATGGGTGACGTTCAGAAACCATGCTTTATTAGCAAAGGTTGGAAAAATCATGGCGGACGTTTTAGTAAATGGCCATAGACACCTGTGAGTTTGATGAGCCTTGTCAAAATCAGTGGTGTCAGGGACTGGATGATTTTCTTATCCCTGGCAATAGGGTTAAAATCTTAGTAGATGAAACCAGAGACTGTCGTCTGCAGAAAATGACCGGATTGAAACTTCCAATTCGCTGTCTAAAATTACAATAGAAAGGATCTCCAAGCACAGTATAATGTACAGAAAGCTCAATTAGTGGCATGACGGCGTGTTAACGGGGCCTTCTGTGTAAACAAAGCACATTTAATGGAATTAAGCTTCTCTGCTGCCAGCGGTAGTAATATTGATGTATTGGCTTGGTTCTAGCCGGTACAGAAACAGATGGAATATAAAACGAGAGTGACAATAAATTATAAACTGGAGATAAGTAAATGCATTGATACTGGAGGTGACGTCACTTGTCCGTAAGTGGGT
>VKOC01022045.1:0-10517 GCA_009364415.1 Spea multiplicata | reverse complement strand
CGGTCGGCATTAAAAAAAAAAACCTGGTTTTATCTCATTTTGTCCTAATCTGCAGACCTGGAGTCTGCCATTGTTGTCAGTGATATTTGGGTGACTTTTCTTCAAACAACACACTGAGCTGATTCTTTATGACAATGCTAATAAAATCCCTCCATAGACTTTCATTAGCCAAGGAGTCCATCTGTATGATTAAGACTGAGCCATTCTATTCTATTGAGTCAAGGTGTTTGTAAAGTAGATTGGGGCTCAGATAACGGAACGAGAACTCAGACATATGGCTAATATGCATCTGCCTGGGGCAAAAACTCGAACTGTAATAAAAAAGGAAAAACAGTGGAAGCCCCCCTTTACTTTTATTTAAACTTTGTGAGAATCAAGGCATTTCGTTACGTGTAATAGTTATCTTAGCAGGGATTCCATTGTGTTCAAAGCCGCGGCTGAGAGCTGCCATTTTGAATTTCTAATATCACAGCAGGATTTCAAATGAAAAGGTAGACAGAAAGGTGCATTACCTAAAGTGACAGCTCAAAGCGATGACAGCTAAGTGCAAATGGATCGAGCTATCACTGACTTTACTTATTAAAAGGAACAAAAATGCCATCAAAAAGTGCAGTTTTGGCAGGATTCTTTACCGCCACACTACAAAACCCCTTTCTCACTGGAATAACGTATATTGTAATGTAATCTTCAATATATCAGTTTTTAATTGCTTCCTCATCATGGATTGTAGAGTAGGGGCAAAAAAGTGGAAGACGATATAAGATAACGGTATAGGATAAATGAATAGAATAAATCAGAGTTGGATTCAAATAATTTTTAGGGGCCAGTTCAGGAGACAACGAAAGAATAAAATGGAAGGTTTTACCTGATGCAGAGAGTAATAAGTTAATAAATACTTTGATATATATGCAGTCCTTCACATATTTTACATGTAAGTAGAGGGGCAGTTTGGCGGGATTTGGTTTAAGGCAAGGGTGGGGGCTTTGCTAAGGGTTTTTTATGGCTTTGTTGCATACCGCTGTTTATGTCTGGGCCCTTGGTATTTAGAAGAAAGGATTTAATTTACAGAATGTAAACTATCATTAAGTTAAGCAACGTGATACACTCATACTCCTCATAGGTTCTGAGCTCCTCCAAAAGCAGAACATTCAAGGGAGGAAAAGGGGACGCCGGGCATTGGGTTCCAAGGGGGGCTTGTTCTTCCTAAACAAGGACGCTGGGTAATTATAAAACAAAAATATATTTCCACTTAAACCAATTCTGTAACTGTACTTTTGTAATCTTATCAATATGAGTACTTGAAACCCTCGTTAAACCGTATGTCCAGTACGCCAGACAGTAAGGGGTTAAATTAGTTGGTGCCACCAGGGTAATGAGCTCAAAGTCGGGAAGAGTAAAAATTCATAATTATACCGATTGCGGAGCAAATATCGAGCTGCTATTGCCTAAACCGGTTATTTATGGTTTACGCATTTTTCTAAAATTGGAAATAAACAAAAGAACTTCAGAAGTGTCAGTTCGTACTTTAATGCAGACCCCTTGGGTGTTCTCTGCACCGAGAGCTACTTTCATAAACACCTCTGACAGTGCTATCACTTATTGCTTCCACCCCTCTTAACACAAATTCATTCATGCGCAACCTCGCTGTATTACGCAGCTTGTGAAAAGCCCATAGAAAGCAAACTTTCTGGCAGACAGCTGTTTTGACTTTACCGACTCTCAGCATGGGGCTGGATCAATGCCTATAAATATATACACTACATATCTCTGAACAGGGGAGCTCATCTTCACGTGGTGTAAAATACACTAAAAAAATACCGAATGGGCCTCTTATCTCCGAACACAAAAGATTATAGAATGTTTGGATGAAAGCCAATCAAGGTTAGTAAAAATAAGAGAACAAGAAGAATAAGAACAACTTGAGAAAAGGTTTTTTTGTGAACGTAATTCTGGAATTGAGAGAGGTCATGGAGGTCTTTGTAGGGATCACTACGCCCAACCACGTTTTGAGCGACTTTATTTATAGGAAAGGGGTGGGTCTTAAATGTAGCTCCACCCACACCAGCCTAAAGGGCCATTGGAACACAGGAGTGAGGGGAGTGACAAAGGGCCTCTGTACACCTATGACGAAATTCCATTAAAAATCTGTCATTTCCAGCTAGAATAGTCATTTACAACATTAACCCCATCTGCGCTGATTTCTGATCCATTTCATGTTATTTTCATTTTTGTTTTTCTATCAAAAACAAGGACCCCCAATAGTTTTCCTCCATATTGTATTCCAATATTGACATGCCAATTATTATTATTAATAATAATAATAATAATAATAATAATTTTACAGATATTTAAGAATATTTGATATTATAACATTTAACCTTACATGTACTGTAAGTGTTTTCAGGAGACGTTTGTCTCGTACAGAGCAGTAAATTAGTCTTTAAGTCAAATCTCTAAGCTCTTGGATCAGAAGAAGCTGTGATTTCGGAAAAAAAGAAGTCCTTTCTAATACTCAGATCTCTTTGATATATATTTAGCTGTAAACATGTTGACTACATAAAACACAAAGATTAAAACTTTGTAAAAATGGGTTAGTTCAGCACGTTCACATCAAATGAGGATTAGAAAAAATGTCAAATATTAATTGCAATTTTAATCTTTTTGCGATTAGTTTGTAACAAGTTTGTGCTGCCTACAACAATCCAACATCCAAAAAATGGCTAACATTTAATATCATTCTTTAATAATATTAGATATGGATGTGTAATTTGATATTTTATATAAACTGTATGTATTTAAATAATTATATATATATATATAATAAATATATATATAAAATATACTAGTTAATGTTCAAAATGATCTGCTTGAAAACTTATATGCTATCATGTAGAATTGTCTGAGTCTCTGAAGGTGAATATATAATTGATATTTAAATTTAGCGTTAGCCTTCTCCTTAATGTCAGCTTCATATTGCTTACCGTAGCTGGACATAATGATGGTATTGATCAGAAAGTTTGAATTCTAATACGCCAATACTAAAGTACGCTGTGCCCTTTTATTTTGCAGCTGTGTAACTTTCTGATACATCATAGAAGTGATTGATGACTTCTATTGTGAATTTTAAACAGCTTTTTATAATCCGCCAAAGAATTTCAGGAGTGCTAAGTACCATTAGAAGCTATTTCATGCTATGGACCATATTTACCAAGACATGTTTAAAAAGAAAAATTAAACAAAAAAATTTGTTTTCAAGAAGAATTATATAAGAGTGTATGTTGAACTCAAGGTGACTAAAAAAAAAAAAGTTAAAAAAAAATCTCATTATTCAAATCATCTATTCTAAATTAGATGTAATATAAGGAAGTTTTACTTTACTGAGAGGGTGGTGGATAAATGGAACAGTCACCCAGCAGAAGTGGTAGAAGCTAATATAGTGAGGGATAGGCATATGGCTCCTGAATCTAAGACGCGACCAACGACTGATTAAAGTTTGAGTCTTTACCGCAGACCAGATGGGCCGAATGAGTCTACTATTAAATGTTATGTTTCTATATTTCTAGCAAAATAATAGAGACTACCCTTAATAGAACCAAAATTGTATCTAACAAATTGACTAAACTATGGCAGCAAAAAGACACAATGACATTTTAGGCCCTCAGCCAATAGCAGGTGCGAGGAATCAGCAATGTCACAGTATCTGCCCAGAAATTAACGCGAATGAAATTAAGTCGATTCATTGACATTAGAGGAAAAACATCCAAGGCTGATTATAAACAGCTTACGGGACAAAATGGCTTTAGCAAAGCTCTATGATTACATAAATATGGCATAAAAGTGATCGCAGTTTTCCATGGCTTCAGCCTCATTCCAAAGTACATGCAATAACTGGACCTCTTTTATTCTATCAGTCAGTTAGTGTTGCCATCAACAATAAAGGACAACGTTGATGTCATCGCCTGGCCGATGACTTGATTTCCTGTAGAAATTCTGGAAAAATGATGGATAATGTCAGTGGAAATGTGTACAAATTCAGTGGTCAGAAATTGGTCACAGAGCAACCAGTAGAGTGTTCTTGTTGGCTTTTATGGTGATAAGATAACTCTCTGAAACTTCGGTTCTAAATAAATAAAAATAGTAACAGCCCACACTGCTTTATATTAGCCCTAGGGTAAATTTGTTTACTATGCCTTAGCTATCATAAAACGATCCTGGATAGTCAGTTAGATGCCAACAATCCTGCAACATTTAGTGCAGGGGCGTCCAACGTGCGGCCCTCCAGCTGCTCCAGGACTACATCTCCCGTAATGCTCTTTCAGCTAAGGGGCTGGCTGAGGAGTATGGGAGATGTAGTCCCGCAGCAGCTGGAGGGCCGCACGTTGGACGCCCCTGATTTAGTGGATAAGATTACCAGGTAATTAGAATTTTGATATATATCTTAACCTCATTTAAAATCTTCTCTTGTTTGCCGCATGAGAACACATGCATGAGAATCCATAATTATAACAACTATTTTCAACGATTTTGGTAACGTGATATGAAATAAACTAAAAATGCAAACTTTTAATAGTTTCTTGATTCATTTTACGTCCCAATGATCCAGAGATCAACGTACCGTATTTTTACAATGATCACGTCTTGGCACCTTTCAAGTCTATTGAAGTGTAAGTGTTAGGTATTACTTATGCTTTCTTGAACCAAGTTAGCATTGTATTATCTACAATATAAGAGCATATTTGTTAAATTATCTAAATGCAGTCCTTAATTTCTATGCTTTTTTTTTGTTACGCCATGTGAATTTGTTGCTGTAATTTTGGTAAACTCTGGATATCTGAATAAAATTAAGCCTTCTTTTATTATTATGGTAGGCAGCAAAAATAGAATTTGTGCATTTGTTGAAGAGTTTAATTACATTTATGCGGTTAGTATTGCTAAATAAATTTTAGCTTTTCCTAATTTAAGCACCAGGTAATTGAGGAGAAATCATTAACCTTTATCATGCATTTATAGATGGAATGATTATTCCATTTTCAGGGATCTAAGATGCCGGTAATGTGTAGAGTAATTATGAAACAAATTAATTTCTAAACTGAGTTGAAATTATGTGTATGGCAATTGTGTTGTTGCCTTTTTTAGGCAGAAACAGAAGATGTTGGTGTGTATATAGTCCATCATTATAAAATTCTGCAAAAAAAGGCAAACCTGCCAGCTGTTCTAGGGAGGTTTCTATACGATAGTATACAAAAGTTAAAAAAAAGTATAATTCTGCCTTTTTCATTTTATAATACTTTTTGCGAGGTTAGGTTAAGAACACACACTACAACAGATATGATTGTATAGTTTTTTTGCACAGATTATGAGAATATTCTTTTCATTTATTGATTTTTTTTAATATTGTGTACTGTAAGTTTCAGTTGAGGGGATGCGAGTTGTCATTTAACTTGCGTTCCCTTACATGCCCTCACCTGAAACTCACAAAATTTAAAGTTGCATATCTATGCATACAACTGAAACTTTAAAGATTAAATGTGACATGAGTCAAGTCGAGTCTTCTTAGTTAATAAACCCAAAAGAAACAGATAGGTCAGAAAACACAAGGTATGATCAGAAGAAAACCAGTATCAAATCTGATGTCATTGATTCCTAGAGGATTATTCTCAATGCATGACTTGATTTCTTGCTAAATCTATGACAACATACTGAATAGCAACGCCCCTGTAGAGTGAAATGGGAAAATAGATAAAACACATAAATATTTGAGCCACATTGGTAAAACTTAGCATTATTGTTTTAAATGGGAGGATAACTATTCAGTACCTTGGGTTATCTCAAGCAAGGAATCCAGGCTATATTGTCTTCAAAAGAATAACATCAACAGTAACAGTAGACTCTTCTTCTTCATTCTTTACAGCTAACCTCCTTCTGCTTTAGTTCAGTTAGCAAACAGAAAAACCTATTAGAAAACAAAGTTTTAGAAAATGTTGAAAAAATAGCAAATCAAGAGGCTCAAAGCAGATGTCTTTCTAGAGGTCTAGTAGATAGGGCTTGGCGTATAAACAGTAGGATTCTAACTTAAGCGATAGTAGTCCATTTGTAACAAAACTTATACTCAATTTGTTAATAGCTTATATTAGATGTATATATTCATATGACAAATATAATCTGGTCCCATTCCATGATTATTCCCATTCCCTTAATTTATTCTCCGGGGATCTTAATTGTACCTGCCTATTTAAATTCATACTAAATTTAGTATCTAATTATAAACTACTTATGATACATCTCCCTGCAATGGATTTGTGATCAAAGAATACCCAGAAGATAAGATGTCCCTTCAAAGATACTCACTCGCACCTCATCACCTCGCCTGCAGGTTTCCCTTTAAGAAGCTAATTGTGGATTGGAGTCCTTTATATCTTCAAAGCTACTTATTCATCTTCACCTCTATTCATTTAAACTCTTAACTCTCAAATACTGGTGACCTGCTCTCCATGACACGTCCTTTCTCTGTACTGGGCACTCTTAAAGCTTTTAACAAAAGTAACAAACGCACATTATGAAGTAGACTTTTTTTTCCCCCTTCTAGCCATTTTTAATGAAGCAGTGAAAAGCAATTATGCCTCTTGGTAATTACCGTCTCTATTATATCTTCTATAGCCCATTGATAATTGGCCACATTGAAATATAAGTGAGTTGGCAGCATTCTACATTGTATTTATATGTAATAGAGCTATATTATATCATTGAATAAATAACAGTATGTAACTACATGTATCAAACACAATGAAAAATAAATTAAAAATCTACAAGTGTGGCATTGACTTCCTTATGGTATAGTTGTATAGTTTGCTTTGTGGAAAGAAGGACACTTTTTGGTTTGATGGTTATTTGTGTAAATAAATGAAGCATTTACATGACTTTCAATAAATTCTGGTATTTCCTTTACACAGTTTTATTTCTACACATTGTGATACACTAATATCCAAAAAGTGACCACAAGGAAAGAGCTAAACGGACGCTAAGCCACACCATAGGTTAAGATTGTCAAGTAGCATGCAAGTCAAGCCAAACTTTACTGCGACACCTGAAAAGTCCATAATGCCTAATAAAAAGAGAAGTAGGGTTCAGTAGGGTTGCATTTTATCTCACAATAGCCATATTTAGTATAGAACAATTTTCATGTTCTGTTTGATTTTACTCCTATATCAGACAATGCAGAACGTTCTATGGGGTTATTTGAGTGCTTTGCTTTCTGCACATGCTATTGTTTTAAGTTAGAGTTACAGTTTATGGCTAAATGGACACAGAATTCTAATAATATAGATTATACTTTGAGATTGTCTTTTCAAAAGTGGTTTGTTCTCTTTTTCATTTTGTGACCAAAGCATAAACATAGGCGCCGCATTAGCCAATTTCCAAGAGGGATTTGAATATTAAAGAAGAAAACACAAGGTTAGCTTTTCATTTCCTATACAAGGCATTTAAAATTTATTGAAATAGAGATATAAAAGACTGCAATCAATTACGAATGAGCAGACTTTATCTGATAAAGAATAATAATCACATTTGTACGGTGCCCTGCTATTGAACTACCTATGTTGTATTGTTTAGTCTACCTGCTAAAAGCTTTTTTAAAAGGTAGTTGATATAATCATAGAAAATATATTATAACAGCAAAAAAACAACCAGCTGGCCAATCTAGTCTGCCCTTATAGAGCGTTCAGCGTACTTCCTTGTTTCTTCATGCACATTCCAAACTTTACACCCAAAAAGTTACCATGTATCTACTAATCTTTCTGTAACATAGAACTTTCTTAGACTACTTCCTTCTGACCTCAACTCACTCTAGTTCCTCTGCTCCTCTGTTGTATTAGAAGTGCTTAGGAGTTAGTTTTCCTTTTTATCCACTAATGACACCTCTTCCTACACAACTAGTGTCCTTCAGACTTTTCCTACTACTAAGTAATCCAAAAAATATATGCAATTACTATAGCCCAGAAACTCACACAGAACTCTGTAGGCTTCACTGGAGAACACCGATGAATAGCGCAGAATGACGAGAAGGTGACACGATGTTGATTGAGGATAGGTCATATGTCAGGCAGTATAGAGTTTGGTGTAATATTAAATAAATGCTGTTACTGGAGTATTTTACCTTCTTCTACTGTTACTCTTGGGAAAGCATTAAAAAGTGGCAGAAAGAGGAATCACGGGGCTCAAAGTATATGTTAGTGGAAACCCAACTACGAAAATGTTCCTTGGGTAGAAAATGTTACTTTAAGCCGGTAAGAACATAATGCATTACAAAACAAACAATGAGACCTACAGAACAAGCCTGAGATGTTTTTTTTTAGATGAATTTAGACTGATATTCAATGTGTGTTGGTCAAGAGTTCTCCACGTGTTTGTGACGAATGCCTTACCTAATGTATAGTATGTCAGTGATTTATTATATTGAGTACATTATATCTGTCGCTTAGATTTCAAAAAACACAAATGCGTTTATTGCAAAAAATTATTCATTCTGAAGAATATCTCAGTAATTAAAAAGTTCTAATCTAGCATAAGAACAAGGATAAATGCAACTGAAATTTTGAGTGTCTTATATGACAGGCGTAAATCTGGAATTATGTCTTCCATAAGCCTATCATTTGTATTCATATTAGTCATTTACAATTTCCAAGAGTGTTGCTGATAAAGAAGATCCTACCTAATAAAAACAAATGCGGCTTCTATCAGGGCGGATCTGAGCTTCGCACAAAGGATTATTATCTCCGAAAAACTCATTAACTTTTTATGAGGAGAAAGCATTCATTCTGAAAACGTGTAAATCCTTCACTCTATCTACCTATCTATCTATCTATCTATCTATCTATCTATCTATCTATCTATCTATCTATCTATCTATCTATCATCTATCTATCTATCTATCTATCTATCTATCTATCTATCAATCATTCTATCTTTCTATCTATCTATCTATCCATTCATTCACCCATCCATATATCTATCCTTTGATTATATGAATATAATGTTACAGAAAATGTCAACATATTTTTCATAAGAAAAGGGGAAAAAAAGAATATGACCACGGGAAAGGAAATATGTCCGAACAGAAATAATCCTTGAATAAAGGGAAGGTGTATACTTATCTATGCCGCACATATCTCAAAGTCTCAAACCATGTTATAAATGTCACTCCAGTTTATGATTTGCGTTTATACTGCTTTCCAGGAGGATATGAAAGAGAAAGGGCATTGAATTAATTAGTGTGGCCGGAGCCTTCTGTGGCTAAAAGTAGCAGATTGACATCTAAGGAGGACATCGGGGATGCATTTCACAGATCTGTAATATATTCGATTATTCAAAGGATGTTCCTGTAATTTAACAGGGTTTGATATCAGATTATTTTGCTCTCCCACAAAACATATGGATATATATCTATATATATATATATAAAAATATATGTGTGTGTGTGTGTGTGCATGTGTGTTCTAGTGTAGCTATGTATTTGCCATTAAAAATAAATAATATAAGATAAGATATACATGCAACGTATATAACAGCCAAATCTTACACCTTGCTAGGCAAATTACCAACAAGAGTGGCTTTATTGATGTTTTATCTTTTCATGTGAAAAGCCATTTTTACATATGGGACTGTATATTAGGTTACATGAGGGCACATGAGAAGGGACCTATCATAGAATAATGGGGGGCTAACCTTGTTCTACCTTTTCTTCTGATCACTCAAGCAAGATTTTTTGGTTTTTTAAGTAAAAAAAAAAAAGCAAAAAACTATAAAACATGTTATCTAACAAAAAAAAAAAAAAACCCATGCACCCAAAATTGTAATTGTGAAATGCTATATCTCGGGCGTGATTCCATTTTGTAATACATTTTATTTTAATACTTAGGTTATTCAAGTAAAACTGGAGAGAAAAAAGTTTACTTGTCATTTTGTTCATTATTACGTCCTCCGGCTACTAAACGCCTCTTCCTTCCCTGACTTTGTGGTTATTTTAAAACAGTTGTGAGAATAAAGTACAAATTGTTACGTACAACACCGTGTCAGTCGTGTGATAAAGGTGAATCAATAATAAAAAAGTTGTCTCAGCACTTTCTTTTCTAAGTACAATAACAGTCATTAGAAAGCAGCGCGAGAGACGTACAATTATTGAGAGACGACAGCACAATGCAGTAAAAACGCACAAAAGGCCTAAGTTTTGTGTCTGTCACATGCTTTAATACATCACAATTATATAACAGAGTAACACCAGCTGTTTGGAATGATAAAAAACTCCATTCTTAGGTAGGCCGTACAGACAGACAAAAGATAGTCCGGAGTGGCTTGAAAGACTTGGAAGTACCTTTTTTGTAATAAAACACAACAAAAGTGATGTGATGCCCCCCTTGGCTTTCACATTGTTTTAAAATTACATGAAATATTGGAAATTCATAATATCCCGTGGTCCTATTGAATCAGCTTTGTGATCGCCTTGTTGTGAGCAGGGCAAT